>JAHWFP010079769.1:8650-20213 GCA_023313725.1 Lithobius niger
ATAATAATAATAATAATAATAATAATAATAATAATAATAATAATAATAATAATACAAATAACATAACAAGTTTGTTGCATACTCACAACTGGTGTGGAAAGGACCATATAGGCCACTAACAACCAACCAACATTAAAAAACGGTGATAGGAGTTTATACGCGGAATGGGGCCGAATTGGAAGGAGAAAAAGAGAGAAAAAAAAAACCCACCCATTAAAATCTTTGCAAAAATTTTGAAAGGTTACAGTTCGTCCTGTTGCTCACTTTTATCGAAGTATAGGACATTTTTTTCATGATCTAACCATACGTGTTAAGCATGCTGAAGGGCTTGTATCGTTTTAGTTTGTTATTTGTTATTTTGGTGTTTATCTGGTTATGAGTAGTTTGTTTTAGTTTTAGTTTCAGTCTTTTCATTAACACGTCAGGTCGTGGCTGTTTAATAAACTGAATTAAAACGCGAATATCAATATCAATATGGCTGCCCCCAGGTGAAGACCTCTTGCAGTGTTGTGTTCGTCCGTTTTTTAAATATTTTTTTAAATACTACTTTGATAATGAAGACAATTTTATTTCTTCGAAATATTAGGTGCCTTGTTGGTCGTTCAATACGTAGTGTTTGTATCAATTTTTATCAACTATGAATATCATCCAAGCTGCATCGTTATATTTGAATTAGATGATTTCTTTATAAATCCGAGCAACATAGTATGTCAAAGTAGTACGGAATAGAAAACTAAAACGAACTCGCTTGATGTTAAAGTAAGGCTTAACTGAACCAAAGTAAAGACAGCAACAGAATACAAATAAGCTTTCTCGTAAGGTTTCAGCCGCCACAATCATGTGTCTGAAGTATTAACTCTCAGAATATTCACATATTCTATTCCAGTCAACCAATTCGTCAAGTATGTCCTGTAGAAGACCTTGGAATCGTTACTGATAACGAATTGAAATTTCACTGACAAACTGAATACGTGTTAATAGAAAACCTCAAAATCTGCGTTACTTTACTTTCGTTCATAAATTATAATTCTGATACCACAGAGCTTTGCGGATGTGGATTGGAGAGGAGCTAAAGTGGCCACGCATTGCAGCACACGGTCTTAGTGCTTAACTCTTCTCTTACACTAGGCGTTGGTTTTTTTTTTATTTAAAAATATGTTATCTGATTTACTTTAAAGTCAAAATCTGAAAGGCACGAGGCAAAACGTAATGTCATCGTGCCCCAAATACAAACACACAACCAAAGAAAGTTTCACTTCCATGCGAATTGCATAGTATTCCTTTTCTCTTTTAAGTAAAACTAGCTGTACCCCTGGCGTAACATACGCCGGTCTAGCTAGTTCCCGCATACCGACGCCCCGTCCTTTCCCCTCCTCCCGCGTCCCCCTGGCCCCCTCTCCCCACATTCTCCCACTGCATGGTCATATTTCCCCTCATGCGCCTACTCCCTGGTAACCCCTCTTCCCTCCTCTGCCCCCCCCCCGAATTCCCCCATTGTGTGGTCTGAATCTCTCCCCTCCCTGCTCCCCCTCCCTTTGAACCCCTGCTGTTTTGTTTTCGTAGGGAAGCAAATATCTTTTTTTGTCTTTGTATTTTTGAATGGAGGACGCCACTATGTTGTGAATTGCTTGTTTCTCCGTTGTGATACCAAGCGCGATAAAACCAACAACGATCGTGCATGCAGTGATTGTTACTCAACCATTTTTGAAAGTCTTCAAGTCGACTCTATGAGCTAGCATTTCGTTTGTGACTGATTGTTACAGGGCCCAACCGTTGACATTGTCGTTCGCTCGCTCTTTGTCTTTGTAACCGTGGCAAAAATGAACCTGCTCGACCTCTTTATTGTTTTGTTTTGTTTTGTGCTCTCTAAACTAGTCTGTAATAGGGTGAGTGTATGGCTTCAAGGACCTTTAGAACTCAAAGAAAATCAACCTGAACCTGAACCTGAACTAATCTGTAGTTCGAATCTTGGGCCATTCAAGGAATTTATTGCAGGAAAATTGATTTTTAGCAACACTGCTGCAAAAATTCACTCAACAATCGAAGATCATGCCATTGATGCTGCCAAGCATTCCCAAATCCGCCAAGCTTTCCCAAATCCGCCAAGCTTTCCCAAATCGGGGAACAATTCCTAATATCCAAGTGATACTTCTATGAATGTATTCTCATGCATACCTTAAAATAGTATGCATGTTAATACATTAATATATAGAATTATTACTTGGATATTAGCAATTGTTCCCCGATTTGGAAAGCTTGGTGGATTTGGGAATGCTTGGCTGCATTAATGGAATGATTTTTGATTGTTGAGTGAATTTTTGCAGCAGTGTTGTTAAAAATCAATGTTCCTACAATAAATTCCATGAATGGCCCTATCTTCGAACTATTGATTAGTTTAGAGAGCACAAAACAAAACAAAAACAAAACAATAATGAGGCGATAATGGGGAGGGGGACTGTTCGCACATGTTTACAATTACGTCCTTTTCAGTCCGCTCAGTACGATCCAGAAAAATCAACTCTTATTTCTTTAAGTGCGTTAGGAAAAGTGGGTCTGTAAACTTAATTCATGACCGGCCCCGTCCTCTATTATATTTAGGACTATCTTCACGCTATAAAGGGGGGGGGGGGGAATCACAGTTATAGCAATTATAACCGTTAAGGGTCCTAATTTGGGCTAATCATGCACATCGAGCTGACATCATGTAATTTGCTACACACATTTTTCTTAGCAGTACAAATCGAACTAGCTATAGAGTCCCCTGGAGATAACCCCCCAGGTCATTCACTACCCCCTTGTGCTCCCTCACTCAGGCTTGACCAACAAATTCTTACAGATCGAGCTAAAAGCATGAAATTTGATACACAAGTCACTTTTAGCAGTACAAATCGTACCAGCTATGGCACCCCCACGAAATAAGCCCCAAGTCAACCCCGTACTACTATGCCCCCCACATGAGGCTGATGGCTAACAAATTCTTGCAGATTGCGCATGAAGCATGATATTTGAAACTCAAGTCATTCTTAGCAGTACAAATCAAACCATCAAACGGGGCAGAAAGCCGACGGCTCAACAAGAGGTAAATCAATAAATACTGAGGCCGTGTCAGTATGGCTCAGCGGTAGAACTTCGGCGTTTGGTTTCAAAGGCCGTGCGTTCGATTCCCCGCTCAAGCAGTTTGACTTATAAGTCTGA
Source organism: Lithobius niger (assembly GCA_023313725.1). NCBI lineage: Eukaryota > Metazoa > Arthropoda > Chilopoda > Lithobiomorpha > Lithobiidae > Lithobius > Lithobius niger. The sequence goes on from JAHWFP010079769.1 coordinate 11,846, forward strand.
AAGGCAAAGTACATAGGTTTGCATTTGTATTTATTTTATGAAAGCATCCACGGAACCTCCAAGCAATATTCCCAAGGCCCCAGCATCCCCACTGTGCCCCCTTCATGAGGCACAGAGTGGCGCTGGGGAGCCGTGGGGTTTATTTCGTGGGGGTGTCTTGGATGGTGAGATTTGTACTGCTAAGTGTGACTTGTGTACCGATTTTCATGCTTAGTAACTTGAGCTGAAAGAATTTGTGTGTCAAGCCTGAGGGAGGGGGCACAGGGAGGTGCTGGTGGCCTTGGGGGAGTTCTAGGGGGGTCTACTGCTAGTTCGATTTCTACTGTTAAGAGGGATTTATGTACCATGCTTTTAGTTCGATCTGCCAGAATTGTTGCCAGAGGTAGGAGGCACAGGGGCGTGGACGGGGCGGGGGAGGGGGCTTGGAGGTATCTCGAGGGGGCTCTAATGCTAGTTCGAGTTGTACTGCTAAGAGTAATTTGTGTACCAAATTTCATGCGTTTTGTTCGAATTTCATGCTTTTTGTTCTTCAAGAATTTGTTGGTCAAACTTGAGGGAATCTCGAGGGAGCCCCATTGCTAGTTTGTTTTGTGTTGCTAAGAGTGACTTGTGTACCAAGTTTCATGCTTTTAATTAGAGTTGTAAGAATTTGTTGGTCAAGCCTGAGGGATGATGTACCGGAGGGGCTCTGGAGGCCATAGGGGATATCTCGAGGGGACTTTAGCTAGTTCGAGTGTACTGATAAGAATGACTTGTGTGCCACACACATGTCATACTTTTAGCTTGATGAGTATGATTTTGTTGCTTAACAGCTGTACTGCTTCTGGTAGTAAAATGTATGGAATCCGTTCAACCATATCCCTTCTTGGGCCCGATAAATTACACAAAAAAGTGTGAGATTTGAAACCACCGTTGTGCGCCATGACATGTTTCGAGTTAACTAAAATAAAAATAGACAGTTCTGTTAATTTTGTCCATACGTCTGTAGAATAGTGGACATCGAATATTGAACACTTTTTTGCTGCACAAGGACTGACGCAGTACTTTTTCTAAGGCGGAAAAAAACATTGTTACGTTCCTAGAATTGTTACATGCTGGTTCTGATTTAAGAGTACTTTGAAAATATTTTTTCTTGAGGACTAGGCTATTGTTCCTGTTCTTGTTTTTCTTTCCACTTTTCTATTGTTTTCTACCATTCTATTTCTATTTCTATTTTATTTCTATTTCTATTCTATCCTATTTCTATTGCTTTCTACTGATGGCCTGTAGAGGTTCGAGCTCCTTATTAAAGTAACTCGCCGCAAACTCAACTTCCTTATTTGAACTTTTTATTGCTTAGAGACGGGCGCCAACAATGCAATGTTGTTCTGTTTAAAGAATGGAAAGTAACGCAGAAGTTGATGGAATGTTTGCACAAACAATGGAGTCTAACAGGAACGATTACTCCTTATGCAGAATTCCGAACAACATTTGAAGTGTTCAAAATTCGATGTCCATTTCTGTACAGCGTCCCCTCTGAACATCTCTTTGCCACACAAGCATTGATGCATCGCTTTGTCCTGGACGAAAAACTTCATTGTTACGATTTAGCATTGTTACGTTAGAAACTTGCCTCATGACCAGGAGTGGGGTTAACGCTCGTTAAACCCTTTTAAACCCTTTTTTTGCCTCATCCTAACTATCTAATAGCTTAGAAACGTGCTTCAACAATGCAACCTTGTTCTATTTGGACAATGGAAAGGTGTATGCACAAACACTGGCATCTACCAGGAATGATTAATCCGTATGCAGAATTCAGTGCAACATTTGAAGTGTTCAAAATTCAATATCCAATACATTACGTAAGGGCACAATAGGGCACGTAAAGATACGAAGGCACGCGTGGAACAAAACGGTAGGCCTACGTAGGGTACAGAAAGGTACAAAATGATACGTATGGGTAAACGATGAGTAATTAACGGTAAAACGAAACGTTGTGTAACGGCAGACTTTATTCAACAGTAAATTTGGGAATCGAAGTTCCCAAGTGAATTTTTAAACATCAGATAATATTATTAATCATTAGAGCACTTTTTTAATAAGTACAATAGAGAGAGGAACCTATCGTCACTCGGACGAAACAAACACTAGGGCAGGAATGAAGTGTCTACCACGATAGAAGTCCAATGCGCGTCAAAACAGGGGGATGCATTGTGCATTCCTGTACTTAGTGAGTCAAGAAATACACAGAAGTGCACACTTCCAGTACACAAGTTGTATGGTCACTGAGGTGATACACAGTAACGTGTAACATCAGTGCACAGTGTCTTCAAAACGACTGCCAGTTCAAGATTCGACTACGGCCATTATTGTTTTATTTTCTTGTTGGTAGCTTGGATTCGTTCTTCTCAATTCAGTAAAGGGTTTCACATGACAATATTCAGTAAAAGATTTCGCATGACAATATTCAGTAAAAGGTTTCACATGAGACTATTCACTCAAGGGTTTAACTTGTGTATTTATTTATTGGGGTTTGCCAAAGACCTGCACGAAGCTGAAACAGCTTGTTTGTACTGGTCGGATTACACAAGCATACAGTCAGCATAGTACACTTAGTCATTTAAAAGCTAGAAATTCAGAGAAGCAACAGTGAATATAAAAATGAAAATATTTTATACACAAATTGAATGGACGAGGTGCCTAGCCAACCTGCACTGTCAAGTCGAAAAAGATTGTAGCCTATCATTCTGTATTTCTTTAGTAGTTGGTATTATTTAACTAATATTACTTTAAAATCCAAGTTTTAACCAGAGATTTAATTTTGTTTATCTTTGATAACTTTAGTAGTTCCCTAGGAATGTTTAAAAATATATTTAGAATCATTGTTTTTACATCGCATACCTTACTAAATGTTGTGCCACTCTTTTAGAGTCGAATTTACGATAAGCTGCAGTGGCACACACAGGAGAGCAAGGGGGGGGGGGGGCACTTGCCCCTCCCAAGACTCGAGGTTAACTACAGTAAAACCGATCAATTTGCAAATACCTGGATTTTTCTCCCTCCTGATATCAGAAGGCCTTTTTCGCCTCAAGTAGGGTAACGTTGGTTTATATTACAATATTCTCAACAACCCAAATTCGCTCTCGAGCCCAGTATTTCCTCACAAATTAAGCTTTTTAAGCTATCGCACCCACTGAATTACTAAAAATGCACTAGCTTTCGGACGCATTCCCTCATATGTTTCTGCCGCTCCCCAACCAAAAATCGTGTATGCACGCCACCTATAATCCGTAAAAATTTCAAGCATATTTACAGTGTCATAATAATTTTTAACAAAAATTGTAGAATATGTAATTTACGTGACTTATAATAAATTTACCTTTAAATCAATGTTACAACTATTATAGCATTAATAAAATATTAAAATCAAAACTTCCAGATAACGTATGCCGGACCATGGCCACTAAACTAACTGGCCCGACCTACAACGAATTAGAGGGGGTATACAAAATGGACGCCACGGCTGTCCCATTTCTTGAGTTCTGTTCGGGAATTGGCAAATCGCATCGGTGAGTATTTGTACGGAGAGGAGCGACATCTGTTGGCATCTAGTGGCGGTTATCAAAATGTAATTTTAATTTTACGCAGATTTGCGTGACACATTTTTATTATGTATTAAAACATTTTAAAATAGTTTTTAAGCTATCACTCAGCCACAGTTAAGCTATTTCTCTGCGCTTGGGAAAAAAAAAAGCGACACGTTCGTGTATCCAGAAAGTGTTGCAAGAGAAGGAACGTTGCAGTTTTGTACGAACGGTGTCGCCCTCGGTTGACAGAAAAAGGCAATCGTGGCTTAAGTGGCGTTTTCGGTGGCCATATTTCCCAACCTAATGGCGTATGCTATTTTTCATTCAAGGTCCGGCTAGTACTGTAGATAACCCTGGCCGGACACATCCTCCCAACAAGCAGCTTAACCATGACATTTTCCCATTCTTTCTGGATACTTCACCAAACTTAAAACCGGACTAGCTTCAGCAAGCTGAAAAGCAGAACCTACTGCTTGTATGGGGACTCATTCTACTAAATGTTATACACCCACATTTAGGCTTATTAATGGCAGTTGATCAGTTAAAATCAGTCTCATACAATCAGTAGTTTCTGCTTTTTAGCTGGCTGAAGCCAGTCCAGGTTTGAGCTGTGATAAAGGTCCTATGCTCTTATCCACAGAGTATTTTCTACTGCGAGCCCAAACAAGGTTGAAACAGTCTGTCTAGAGATCTCTATGGGTGAGAGTATACCCATGGCCACTAAACTAACTGGCCCGCTCTACAACGATATTAGGGGGCTACACAAAATGGCCGCCACGTCTGGTTCATTTCGTCGAGGTCTGTTCTTCGAGGTAGCAACTTTGTACGGTGCGAGGCGACATCTATTGCCGGCCAGTGGCGGTTTTCGAAATAATAATTTAAATTTTTACGTAGATTTTGGTGGCAAATTTTTTATTATTTATAAGAGTATTTTTAAATAGTGTTTAAAAATATCACTCAGCTACAGTTAAGCTATTTCACTGCGTTTGCGAAAAAACACAACACGTTCGTTGGCAGTTTGTACGGTGGGTGTCGCCCTCGGTTGACAAAATGCGGCAACTCAATTGCATCAGCGGCACTTTCGGCGGCAATATTGCCAACTTAGTCTCGTAATGCTATTTTTCATTCAAGATCCGGCCAGTACTGTTGATAGCCCTGGTATACCCCTCAGCCGCCACGCCGAAAAATATACGGCTAGGGCCGCAAATTTTGAAGTTTTATTGCACCAAAATGAAACAAAACTGTCATGAAGTTAGTTGTAACTTGTCTCTAACGGTAACCTGCTCTCTGCTGCCTTATTTTTTATACTTTTTAAAACCGTATTCTCTTGGCAGCAACTTATGCGCGCCGTGTATTTGTGTGGTTATTAGCAGGCGTGGTTACTTTCGGTGTCGTTTTCAAGGTTCGAGTAATAATAGCCAAGACACATCGCTGTGGAAGGGTTACTTAAAAAAAAATGAGTGGTAATGTGGCTCTGCTTTTTAATTTCAGGGTTCATCACGAATTTTTTTTCCATTTGTGATTCATCTAGAAATCCATTAGGCCTATGTCCCACCTCTTCCATTTCGTCATTTTCTTGTGCAATGAGTTTCGTTGTTGATATCCTTGCTTCATTTCAATCGATTTATAGCCGAAAATTAGCTGTCAGCCAGCCGAATTTATAGTTAGCCGGCCGTGGCCACAAAATTTGCGGCTAGCCGCAATTTAGCCGAAATTTCTGTTAAGCCGGCTGAAAATGATAAAATAATGCTGCTGAGGGGTACAGGTGAGAGAAATTTGATTTAAGTGGTACTTCACTAGTGAAATATAATTCCTAACGGCGTAAACAATTATTTTTTTTTTACCTCGTGCTAGCCAAGAATTTGTTGTTATTCATATCGTGCTACCAGTAGCATATAAATGCATACTCGTCAGTAGGATGTGGGAGTAACCACGTCGTAATTCTCACTTTGTATTTCACCTCTTGTCACAAGGTGAGTACTTGAGAAGAGGCGGTTTCTATTCCTGGAGACTCCAGTCCATTTGCTTTAAAATAGCCAAATCTTATTTCACCAAGTCACTCTATAAAATGCCCAATGGCTGTTTGCCGTGACGTCACCATGAGTTAGCCAATGACGAACGAGAACAACGGCTGTTTGACCGTCTGATTGGACTAGCCCAGTCACGTGATATGCACGTCACAGCAAACAGCCATGGCGCTTGGTATAAGAGACATTAACTTTCCGGTGCTTGCGAGTATTTATCAGATAAAACCCGTGCAGAGCTTAATTTTTAAGGTACGCTTTCCGCAAAGCGAGTAGTAACAAACATGGAGCAGACTTATGTTGCATACTCCTCCTGTATACCACTCCTGATAGGACTGAAGAAGCTTCCGGAAAAGATAAGACAATTTTACACTTGTGAAACTAGATGTTAAAAGAGGAATGATAGAGTTCAAGGTAAAACGAAGGAAGCATCTTTCCAGAAACTTCTAGACGGACGGTGGATAATCATTTGGAAGTTTATCATTCCACCAAAGTTGATCAAATAATTTATTATTTGTCCACCGGCCGTCTGGAAGTGTCTGGGAAGACACACTCACTTCTTTTTACCTTGAACTCTATAATTTCATTATTACACATTAATCGCAAGAGAGCATAATACATCTAACTCGACAAACATCATTCAAATCCAACAAAGCAAGAGCATATCATATATTAAGTATTAGGCTAACAGACGAGTTGATATGGGGCATTAATGCACACACAAACATATTTTTTGATTAGATTAAACTCAAATCAACGCCAGCCAGTAACCTGACACCGAATTCATTATCACGTCACATGGACACATTTCAACTAGCTCTTCCAGAAACTTTACTGTGGAGACACATGTTCCAAACTGAATTCGAGAGGCAACTGTTCATAAATTCGTTAGGAGTAACTCCAGCATCACAGGTAATTATTTTTGAGCGAATCCGCCTCAGTTTCTCACTAGTTGGTTAAGATGTGCTGTATACCTGTCTCACAACGAGAAGAATTAACTGAACAAAACCAGCTTCACCTTTAAGGGGGAAAAAACATGAAAGCTTGTATCTCCATGGAATTCATAGCTATGAAGGTGTCTCACCTAGCTGAAAATGACCTGCAAAAAAATTGCAGGATACTACAGATTTTTTTTGTTGACTTGTAAATTTTTTTGCAGAATATTCTAGCTAGATTTGCAGTTTACTGCACTTCAAAATTTTTCTGCAGATTTTCTGCAGTCTGACGGACTACACATTTGATGCTCTGCAGATTTTCTGCCGTTTGATGGAATAGACATTTGATGCTTTACAAATTTTCTGCAGACTGATGGAATGAAACTTATGCTTTGCAGATTTTCTGTAGTCTGGTGGAATACATTTCGTGGCTTGCAGATTTTTCTACAGTTAAAGGCGCTTGTTCACAATTTCCATATCGTTTCCCATATTCTAAACACAGCATCCACATTCCAGATTCTCCCTTATACAATAGGCTGAAGTGGGTCACGTGATCTCGTTTTAGTTATGAAAATCGCGGCGCTGCTGCGAATAGTATTGTTTTCATTTTTAATTTACCGCTATTTTATTTATATTAATTGCTGTTCTACGGTGCTTCATCTAGCAGTTGAAAAGATGAAAAGATGGAAAAGAAGGATGTCTAATGTTAGTTGCTTTTATCTCTGAAGCCACAGGAGCATTTTCAGCGTACACTGGAGCATTGCACACATAAAGCGTGTGTTGTTCATCAAAATCTACAACAGCACCTTATTGCTTTATAGTGGGGTAGATAAGCCTAGACTTCTGCACTTTAGTGAGGAAATCACCAAATTTGGCACAGATGCTAATTTTAGGTATACTGATGAAATGTGGATATAGGGCCAACTGAATTTCTCAAATCGGAAGTGGAAACCGGAAGTGCCTGTTTTTAGCCATGAGCCAAACCAAAAATAGATTGACCTGTCTCTGTCACTGGGAAAAAGTGTTTAAAATTTGGCGAATCGTATACCTTAATACTACTCTTTCAAATTTCAAATTTCAGGGCATGACAGCCCTCACTGAAAGGTAGCTTAAGGGCTCAAACGATGGTCAAACGGTCAATTTTGGACAAAAGATTACATTTTTGTCATTTTCTGTTAAACCATTGCTTTAAAAAAAAAATCATGTCCCAACATAATTAATGGAAATCGAATTTAGAGCTTGTTTGACTCCCTACCAAATTTCCTAGGTTCAATGGTTTCGTTGGAAATTGCGTTAATATTACCTGAACAATGGGTACTCTTCTTTTTTTTTATCATAATATCAGTTGTATACTCATAACGACTTTAGAAGCTGAACAGCCACTGGGTCATTTCTAAACCTTGTAATAGACGTAGATTAGGTCTTCCGAAAATGTAAAAAAAAGACTATAAAAGACTGTATAAGACTGTATAAAGACTATAAAAAAAAAGAACCTTTCTTTCAGACGGGACTAGTAACAATATTTGTGTTAATTTGAAATGGCATAACAACAGTTCAAAGTTAAAAGTCTGTAGAAATATGAACAACCTTGTAGTAAACAATTAGCCATAACTCGGTTTTTAATTATAGCAAAACAGTTTTATTGGTTCTTTTGCCAAAATACGTCTTCAAAAACACCAGCAAACATTGGTATCACATTCTCGTCACATCGTGACGTCACAGTATTTTCATGCAAACGGGAAATCACAACAATGCTCTATAAAACTGGCCATATACGGGGAAATGCCCTAGTTTTCAATAAAAAAAATTGAAGGATTGAATGAAAAAACAGTGATCTCACTAT
>JAHWFP010079769.1:25213-38369 GCA_023313725.1 Lithobius niger
TTTTTCCAGGAATTCAAGTTTGACGGGTCTGGAGAGCGATCCAAGCTCTCCAAGCATTGTCCAGGGAAGAGCCCAGGAGTCTTTGCTTATTTTGATATTCTACTGGCTTTGAATTATATCGTATTACCGTATATTTCAAGGAATGACTCGTTTATGAACTTCTTTCTTGGTTGTCATGGGTCTTTTTTTTGTATGGTGGGGGGGGGGGGGGTTTACCAAAAGTGTTGAAAATGCAAGTAAGAGAAAGGAGAAAGAGAGAAGGGGATTTGTGCCTGAAGGGAGGCTCAACAGCGGAAAATATTTCATTTTTCTTTCGGGGAGGGATAAAACAAGGCTGCCCATGGGGCGCCAAAAGTATGGTAACCAAAGGACGCCTGTGCCAATGGCACGATGGCAATATGGCCAGTCCGAGCCTGGGTGGATGGTTGATGGTGAATGGTCAATGGTGGTTGGTGAGTGGTGGATGGTAAATGGTTGATGGTGGCTGATCGATGGTCGATGGTAAATTGTGGATGGTCAATGGTGGATTGTGGATGGTCGATGGTGGATGGTAAATGGTCGATGGTAAATGGTCAACTGTGGATGGTCGATGGTGGATGGTAAGTGGTTGATGATCGATGGTGGATAGTCGATGGTGGATGGTCGATAGTGGATGGTAAATGGTCGATGATAAAGGAGGATGGTAAATGATCGATGGTTGATGGTGGATGGTAGAGGGTTCATGGGCAATGGTAAATAAAATACTTGATTTTAATTAATGCCTAATTCAGTTAATTGCCATAGGAGTAAAGTAAACACACTATAGAGAAGTAGATAGCCAGACTTCGGAATTTTATAAGGAAAGCACCAAATTTGGCACAGATGCTAATTTAGGTATACCGATGAAATCGAAGGTCAAAAGGTCAAATTTTGGACAAACAATTACATTTTTTGATTTTTGCTAAACCGTTGCTTTTACAAAAAAAATCATGTGTAACATAATTAAAGGAAATCGATTTTAGAGCTTTTAAATCATTTTAACTCCACAACACGACAGAAGGAATACAAAAAAAAATTAGAGTTTACTCGAATGATATTAACTATAATTTGAACTCCAATTTTGTTTTTATTCCTTGTATAAATAAGATTAGCGATATCATAAATATGCTCTTAGGAAAGTCACCTGCAGTCATAATGACCAAAGGGTAAGATCGTAATCCAGATTACGTATTTTATTTTTGATTGTACTGTTGATTTTATTTATGTTCCTAAACGAAAAACGACTAGCTGAGATTCGTTGTATAGAGCGGAGGAAGTAATGCCACTGTAACATATGTTATGAGTTGTGGGTTCCCCACAAACCAAAGGTGTGCAGTAATGAAGAGACAGACAGCTAGACCGCTATAGTGGGAGTAGTGGTAGCAGGTGGCAATCTAAGCTATACCCTTATATAGATTTATTACAATCCCAAGCTACATTGCAACAACAATGGAGGACTGTGGAAACACCCCCTAGTTCATTGGTAAGATATTTGTGAATGTAAATGTGTGCCACCCACCCCGTATACCACAGTCAGGGGACTGTTCATTAAGTGTGTCACGCTATTTTTGGTCAATTTTGACCCCCTCCCTCCTCTATGTCACATTTTGTCACACGCAGTCATACCCCCTAAAAAAGTATGTCACACCAATCGCACTCCCCTCCGACAATTTTGTTCTGGGAATGCAATTTTGTTGAGCCTGCGCAAAGCTAATAAAAACAGCTTATTTTTCTGCCATGAGTTAAAAATGACCAGCTACAAATAAAGGAAGAGGAAAAGGAAATAGAATTAACCGTAGCCGTAGCATTATCTGAGGACGGATTTTGCTAGGAAATATCTAAAATCTTGTCACAGTTTAACTTGTAACACAGCCACACATCACGAACTGCTATATGAAAAAGAGAGACAGGATCTCAGTTGACATTTTTTTGGGCTGTAACTACGGAAAGCAGCCACAATATAAATCAGCCAAATCATCGGTGGTTTCATCGGCAATACTGTACAACGTAGTTGTATTCGCTTTTTTCTTTCAAGATCCGGCCGCTACAGTAGTGCAACCGTCTCGACTCCTCTGCGAAGCGTTGAGTGCAAATCTCCCCAGAGCCTATGCTACGACGTCAGACGGTGAATTCTCTGACTCAACGCACACTTCACGAAAGCGTATTTAGTATTGGTTAGGTTGCTGTTCAGTTTAAGAATGTGCTGGTGCTCTGTCACTGTCATTTCCTCCATTTCAGACCAACTAGGCACATAGCGACAGCTCGTATTGTGGATGGAAAAAAGGGTAGAAGAGAAAAATCTCAATTCAAGCCTTTCCCAACCTAACATTCAGAATGAAAGCGATATTGCATTCCACTAGTTTCAAGAATGGTGACAGGTTCAAACGGAACCAGTTTTACAGCCCCTTACTTTTCTAACACCAGAGCACATCATTTATGCACAATCAGAGTATTAAAATTCGTTCTTACACATATAATAAAGATATATAGATAATATGTAAAAGTATGACAAAGTGTGACGTCACATTTTTTTAGATTCCCCCTCCATGTCACGTTTTGTCACACTGAACTGACCCCCCTCCTTCCCCTCGGAGCTTTATGAATACTCCCCAACCCCCCCTCCCCACGAAAAAAAATATGGCCCACCCCCAGTACAATACATTTTGTATGTAGTGTACAAAAACAACCATATAATATGTACAACTGCATTCCCCCAACATTTAGATAAATTCATAACTCAGGAAATGCAAAAAAAAATTCTACTCAGCCAACAAGGGAACAAAGGAACACGGGCAGTTTCTGAACTAGCGTTACCACATCTCACGGATAGTTTGTTAATCCAAGAAAATTTCATGTTGAAGAGTCGTGATAGTGTCGAAGGTGACAATGCTTTTGCGAGTTGAGTTGAGTTTTATTTCAGGGAGCCTGGGCCAGAAGCCATGCACTCCCTAACTACAGAAAACTCATACAAGGCAAACCGAATACGCAGTAAACACAGAAAATGTGACACTAATACCAACGCAATACACTAATACGGTCACGAGGTGGAGGACGGATCGGGGTGGAAGGAGAAGACAAGCACTCACATTTGGACACGAGATTCCCTGACAAAAACCGCAATTGCGCGAAGTCTGCTTGTGACCTTCTTGCCACCTTCAAGCGAGAGGAGGGCACCACAAGTCGGACTCATTCGATGGAGGAAGAAATCGCCACTCTCTACATCCCAGAAGGAGAAGCTCGGGGGTGCACTCATGGCACCACATTCGAGGATTGCTGGGGACAAAGACCAGCTAAACCGGAACCGGTCCGCACGCAACTGGGGATGGCCCAGCACATGCCTCCGACAATAGACGAAATAACGGGCATATCCAGACTCGTAAAAGTCTGTCGTGAAACTGACAACTTCCGTGGAGATCAATCTGGTCTTTCAGACGCTGAACTCTCTTCCGGTAAGATGCGTGACGCCGGCGTAATTGGCTTCGTAATTGCCGTATGGCTCTGTGGTGTCGTCAGTGAGACACCACAATGGTGCATTCAAGTTAGGTCCAATTTTGAATGCGGTATGTGCGGCTTCTTCTCCGAGTCCTCATCAGCTAGCGCCACCAGGCGACTTAAAAGAGGATTGTCGTTCCACTGAAGTAATTCAGCAGAATAACTTAAATACTTTTACATAATTCCATTTCCACAAAATCATCTGCCAGTCGTGCAAAGTCCGGTTTAAAATGGGCTACATTAGTTTTATCATAGAGTACCAGTCGAAGTTAATGAATGAATTATTTCCAGACTGAAAAGGACTTTCCTTCCAGAGCCATTTTTCTCGATCCTCCACATCAAGTACGGCCCCCAAAGTTTTATTTACTTACCGTTAGTCAATCACTAGCTAAAAATCCGTTCTGAAATGTGGCGTCTCGGATATTTCGGTTGAATATTGGTAATTTTATTTAGTGCGTCCCGCACATATATGATCCTTTGCGCACCTACAATAATCACAACGTTTCATTGTTTCCGGTTGTGACGACACAGTTTTTGCGTCAATGCTGTCACGTGACCTGCAATTCGGCTGCTAGGCTAGACGTCGTTCACGTGATCACGAGAAAACGAGGACGGAAGTGACGTTGTAGTATTACTACGCCGAATCTCGCGACAGCAGCGTGCTGACACATGACTGCGCGTGGCTGTTATAAGGCAGGCCGTATGTTGCTTTAATACTCCTATTTACAGTTTGCCTAATCGGCACTGACCAACATGTCTGCCAACCTACAAAATTCGATTCCTACTTTTATTTCCTCTTCACTTACTCGAGGTGAACAACAGTACCCTGCTTTTCTAACAACGGATACAAAATAGACAGCATTGCTATTCAATTCCTATGTTAGAAACTTCGAAACTATGTACCAAGCTGCATCCTACGATATTAATACAACGAATTCAGTAAAACCGTGTGTAAGTCATACATACAAGGCCATTGCATTTCGGTTCCCATACCTACATCTTCATTCTGTTCCTTCATCTATAACAAAGTTTGTTTTGTTGCATGGTGTAAGCGCCCACCCTGGGACTGGTGAAATAAAGCATGTGCTACTGACCAACCTACCCTCTTAAGGTATCAAAAGGTTTAGTGTAGCAATCAGTGTCTATAACTAGAAGCCACGTGACATACATACCAATGTTTCATCATGTTTTTTAAAAGCCTACTTCTTTAAAAAAAATAAAAACTGATGTTTTCCACTGGACTGGATCCTGTGCTTACGATCATCATTTTTTTCCAACTCTTCTTACAATACAGACACGTGTCTCTTAGCGAGCTGCCTCTTTGCAACAATAATACATTCTGAAAATAAAGTCTTTAAACTAAAGGCATATAATACTTAAGCATGTTATAATCTACTGTTGGTTGGCAACACAATAATTTTGGATTTATGTGCCCACGTCAGGTACACATGCTTCTTGCTGCAAACCCCATTTTATAAAAGGCAGTTTCCCAAAAGACTCTTGTGTGCCAAAATTTATATTTGCCAACTCTTTCTAGCATGCTGTAAAGGTGCTGTGAGGTCCTTTGAGAATTAAAATGCAGTCATTCGAATTAGCTACTTAGCTAGTTAGCCAGTAATGCAAAATGAATATTGATAGCACTTTTTTTCCACAAAGGACACATTCCCAAACTTTAATATTATAGTTTTCTTAGTTACCGGTCCCTACACACACGATTCCAACGATTTGCAGTGATTTCTACCGCATCAGGAATTCTCCCCACTAGGTTGAAATCAGCCAAACTCTAATTGTTACTGTTAAAAGCCACAGTCTGCCGGCGAGCCGTCTTTTTACAATTTACAACTGCTTTACTTTATTTCAGAGCTTACAGGCCCACAAATACATACACTCTAACTTAAAAACTACTCCTAACCTACTTAACACCTAAGCCGAACAAACAGCACAACCTCTATCATCTGCTCATCCAATTGAACCTTAACTGGACAAACGCTCCAAAATGGAACCAAGGGGAGCATGGCGAACGAGGAAGGGGAACGACTAGACGCCGGGTTAGAAGCCAATCGTCCTGCAAAGAGAACGAACACCAGCAGCCGAATGCGGAGTGACACCAAGGGCCGTGACTAGAGGGTCTATCCCATTAATATGCAAAAACCGCCGCTGCGCCACCCAGTGGGGGCACTCTAAGAGGAAGTGACGTACAGACTCCTCGCCGCCACCAAACCGGCGACCGCACCCATCCCAGCCGGAACAGGTGAGCCCGAAGAGGGACATGCCCAGTGCGTAATCTGGAGATCACACCTGTCTCTTTACGGGAGAGGCTGTTGACGGCTCCAGGACAGACAACAGAGGGGTGTAACCCAAACAAACCACGGCCTACCAACCCTGAAGACCACTCAACTGCCCACTCTCTCATGAAAATTCTCCTGAAACCGGGCGCAGATCTCTTGGGCCCAGAACGAAAGTAACCCCGTTAGCACCCTCAGTGGAACCCCGCAACTGCAATGTCTCCGATAACAATTAAGCTCTTACAACAATTAAATCTCATCTACTTGGTGGCTAAACACTAGCGTGTGTCTAGATACAATGTTTTACGGACACACCAAAAAAACATAGTTCTTCTACAAATGGATCTCCGATAAAATTAAAACAAAAACAAAGGGAAGGAAAACCAGCAGATACATCTAAAAATCTTCTTGGAGGTAAATGTTAGAAGTAAGAACGTGAGTTTTCCTTGCAAATGTAAGACTACTAACAATTCTGATACTAAAATTACGGCGCGAACCAGGCTTGAACGTCTTGTATTCTTCAAGCATTGGGTGGTCACGCTGTTATTTTAGCAGAATTCAGGGCCGAAAATAGGCGCAACCAAAATCTTAGGGGCCTCAATTGGAAAAACGGGAGGAGGGATGAAGCTACTAATTAAGAAAAAAGTTTCACATTTTTCGGAAAAATTGGGGTTCCAGTTCGGAAAGGCCAGCCTCACGCCCCTGCAAATATTTTGTATTCGATGTGCTCCTGGTCGGATATGAGGTTTTTGGTATAGTCTCATAGTCTACGACACTACCCCAGCAGATATTAACTGGCAGGAACTTTGTCAGAGTCCCCTAGTAACAAGCAGATACTGAGTCTATACATATACTGAAAGGTGAAAACAGCCAGAAGTCATATCGTAGAACAATTGAGCGTTATTTAATCTTACGCTTATAGGCTATTATCATCAATGGAACTCGCGCTGCGGTACGTCGTTAATGATAACTTGTCTCACGGTAGAAGTCCTTATTTGTTCTCGGCCATCGTCCAGAGCGGCCTGAGAAACGTTTTAACATCGAGGTAAAAGCCCCAGCCATTACCAGTACTTGACTGAGCTAGCAAAAACTGAAAAGCTTCTCATATCGCTCTGGATAACCTATACTATTTTAGGTTCTGGTTGGCCACTGTAAATAGCTGTATTTATGATCGTTTGCAATGGCCAGTCACGCATATGCACTAACATTGGTGGTGACTGGAACCTTGTACATGCACTGAATTCCTGCATGTGCTCGGCTAGCAACGATTTATTTTAAGCTAGCATCTAGGAAAATCAAGAACTGGTAGTTGGACGACGATATTTTTATTTTGTTTTATTTCATTTCATTTTCTTTTAGTTTTATTTATTGTTTTGGAATATTTTTTCTTTATAATGCTGAAGGAATGTACGTACCCGATTTTCTGATTTAAGCATTTCTTGAGGGTTAACTGCTGGGGGCGGGGGGGGGGGGGGGGGGGGGGGGGGGGGTCGTTTAAAAAGCAAATGGCTGGACTTTTGTAAATGGGAAACCACCGTTCATGACAGGGCCAAATGATTGTCCAGAGTAGATCAGAAGTGGGCCTTATATTTATTATTATTCCAAAACTAATAATATAAAAATTGTGTAGGGGTCTAGGGGATATAGCATATTGTTTTTATTATATAAATTATGGGTAATTGTTTCTGTCACTTGCTGTTTCGAAATGTTTGACGGCTAGTTGTGAGAGCTCTAAAAGAGCAATTTTCGTTATTGGCTAGAGAGATTGTTGGAGTGGTACAAAATTACATTTCTTCGTAGTCATAGTCGTCGTTGTTGGTTACTTCAATAATTAAGGGTTCGGCTCGGTATTCAATCAGATGATCAGCTGCCCAATAATCGTTCTCAAGCGTTAAAACGTGGTTAATGCATTTCTGCCAGTCACCAGGGGTTACATTGGCTACTGCAGTAGTTGTTAATGTTTTGACATCTACAATTTTACCTTTGTATTGGCATTCAGGTTCGAGTCATTCAGGTCCGACATCATGGCTTTTGTGTTCAGTTTGTGATTCAAGTCTGAGTCATTCAAGTCCGTCATTATTGTTCTTGTGTTCACTTTGCGATTCAAGTCAGAGTCATTCAAGTCCGTCATTATTGTTCTTGTGTTCACTTTGCGATTCAGGTCCGAGTCATTCAAGTCCGACATCATGGCTTTTGTGTTCAGTTTGTGATTCAAGTCCGAGTCATTCAAGTCCGTCATTATTGTTCTTGTGTTCACTTTGCGATTCAAGTCGAGTCATTCAAGTCCGTCATTATTGTTCTTGTGTTCACTTTGCGATTCAAGTCGAGTCATTCAAGTCCGTCATTATTGTTCTTGTGTTCACTTTGCGATTCAAGTCAGAGTCATTCAAGTCCGTCATCATGGCTTTTGTGTTCAGTTTGTGATTCAAGTCCGAGTCATTCAAGTTCGTCATTATTGTTCTTGTGTTCACTTTGCGATTCAAGTCGAGTCATTCAAGTCCGACATCATGGCTTTTGTGTGCAGTAACTAGGGTTTTGTAGTGGGGGGGGGGCAACACTAGGCATTTAGCTGAATGGTGTAGAGGGAGAACCGAATACGAGCCCCGGAAGCTGATGCATTTTTGCTATTTTCCGGCATTTTCTGGCCTTGTAAAGTGCCGTTGGAAACAGTTTTATAAAACTAGTTTTGCTGACTGCATTATACACATACAAAATTTTGTAATGTAAATCTTTCAGTTTTTCATACTAGATACTTATTTTTTAAATACTGATACTTTGTTAGAGGAAATGATGGGAATTTTAAGCAAAATATGGAGTTAGTAATTCTTACTGTTTATCTTTACTGATTTTCGTATTTCTCCATTTGTTACCTGGTTACTTTAGTGATTTAAAGGAGAAACAGTAGAAGTATAAATTAGCTAAGATGAAAGTTGCGTGTTTGACCTCAAAATTCAGCCCTCTGACGGTAAATAATTTATCAGCTGTGGAAAAAATGACGTGGCCAATTTGCCGAATAAGCTTTCAAAATCTCAGAGAGGGGGCGAATCGCCCCTTTGCCCCTCCACTAGTTAGTTTGTGTTAGTCCACTGACAAAATTTTACACTTAGACTGACTTTCAAAGCTTATCCGTGTTCCTTCTAGGTTTTCACTTTTAGATCCTTACTCTAAACATTTAACGTTCCGTTTTTGTTTATTCATTAATTCAAGCCCGAGTCGTCCAAGTCTGTACTGTAATACCCGTTTACAGTAACAACAAGGAAATGGTCGATATTCATTTCATGTATGGACGTGGAAATGGTAACACCCATGAAGCGCAACGTCTTTACCAGGTTCAGTTTCCAGACTACCGGCCTTCCCGACACGCGTACATTTTCATCCATGCATCAACGACTAAGGGAGCATGTCACTATTTACCCCCCAATACTGATGGTGGAAGACGTAGGATCGTTCGGACACCGGCAGTCAAAGAGGCGATCTTGGAAATGGTCGAGAAAACCCTCTCAACAAGTACAAGTGCATGAACAGTTCTCGTAGCCATACAGCTCCTGAAGCGAAGTCGTCTTCCCCTCCTACCTCCACCATTTCGCCCCTTCCCTGGGTTGATTTCATCTTGCCAATGCGGTGGATTCACAGCTCTTATTACTGTCATTTTGCACAACAAAGCTTATCGCTGTAGCTCCAACGGATTCCGAGTTATTGAGGTGGGACCGGGTTTTGGGGCCCACCTTCGAAGGGACGCAGTGCCCTTAAGGAGCATTTCCGGACACATGTTTATAAGAACTTTTATACTTCCTTTTGTGTCATAGAATCCACCCTTTAAGTTTGTGCATAGGGTTTAGAAACACCAATCTAATCGGAGTTATAAATGCCATATTATATCGTAATTAGCCTACATTGTTTTAAGCGGGGACTAAACTCGCTAACACTTACGCTTTGCTAATGCAACAACAACGTTTTTTTTTTTACATTGTTTTAGCCATGGATTAATCTCCGATTTGAGTTCGGCTCGCATTAGTAAAAACGTGATGTCAGACATTCAACATCGTATACCACATCCCATATCAGAAATGGCTTCCCCAGAAAGAGATTCACAAAGGGACCCTCTTTTTCTAAATCCATAGAGGAGGACGTTTACAACAACAACGTCCGAAGAGGTTATTTTTCAAAATCTCCGCTAATGAAACAACATTGTTCAGGCATTATTACTCCACCAGGAAAAAAAGTGGTAAACGGCATCGCAGGCAAGAAGAAAGCGTGGTTGAGTCGTCAAAAGCTAGTCAAGAAAATACCAGGCAAGATTCCCAAGCAGTAATGAGTGATGTGTCAACTGTTAGGTTAGGAAAAGATCATTCTGATGACTCTGTGCACGTGAGTTCCAGAAAAGAAAACACCATGTAGTACCAACCAATACTGGCAGTACCAATGTATTCTGTGCGAGTGTTCGTCCAGCTGACGATAGCATTGAGATGTCCAGTGTGGTGGACAGCCAAAGCATCGTAGACGCTACTCAGAGAAGTGATGGGGTAGGGGACAAGCAAAGTATCTACATTTTGTTCGGCGTGTTTTCCATTGATTCTTGGAATGCTCACGGTTTAGCCTGTAAAACTAGTGAAGTAGAGGAAATCTTGAACCATGCTGACATTCTGGGCATTCAAGAGGCGCGCAACTTGCAGCATTATGATGCGTTTGCTCTTAAAGCAGACTTCGTCTTTTCTAGTCTGGGTGTAGACTTTTTTGTGAAGTGGGCAGTGCCGTATTTAACATCCCGGATCAAACTCAAAACCCAGAAATAGACGTGTGCTGCATTAGAGGCTGTTAGCTGTTTGGGCAATGGATTACCATCGTCTTTATTCATGCTACAGGAAGCCCAGCATCGCAAAGCGGGGTTTTTTGGCTACAACAATTTCTTGCCCCAATCATCATTTGTGGTGACTTTAATGCTCACCACTATAACTGGGGTTCATTGAGGATTGTCACAAGAGGGTGAAAGTTGGCTGATACTATTGACACTTTAGGCCTTGCAATAATCCAAAGCGGTTCTCCAACGTTCACTAGGTGGTGCAAGGATGTTGTACAAGAATTTGTACTTGAGATGTTTCTGTGTTCACTGGCTTTAGCAAATTTCTTCAGTTTTCAAGTGTCAGGTGATCAAAGGGGTAGCGATAATTTTTCACTGATCCTACGCCCTACCTGCATTAACCCAGGTAAGAACTACAGCATTCGCCGTCCCAAACTAGCAGCCGATAATGGCCTTTTTGCGGTTGGATCATGTCAAACGATATACCCCCTGTCGAACAGCCTCCAGTACAAAACCGTGCCCTAATTTGTGGACTACATTTTGTACCACGGCTGTGCATGATCGGCGTAAGGCCTATCGTCAATGGAAGCATGCCCCCAGTAGTAAACGCTGGCTAATCTTCAGGGCAACTGTCAAGGAGTTAGCCTTTTTAATCAATAGAGAGAAAAGTAATTTTGGCAACCGTTTATGTGAGCAAGTTGGATCTGCAGGCTCATTAGCTATAGCCTGACGCATCTTGTGTGCTCAAAATTAGAAACATACTCAATCTTGAGTGTACAGTCCGCAGAAGCAGGGATCTCAGAGCTCGGTTCTCCATGGCGAACAAATGGCGGACGCTTTTAATGAGCGCTTCGCCAGCGTGTATATTCTACCTAGTGGCGCCCGCTCAGTGCCTGCACCTAGTTCAATTGTGGTATGTGACACAGATGTGCCTTGGGCAATGGAAGAATTCAGGGCGGCCTTGTCCAAGTGCAAGGATGGTAGCGCAATGGGAGTGGACTGTGTTTCCTATAGGGACCTCCACGATCACTCACCTAAGGCATCCGAAAAAGCGTTGGAACTGTTTCAGAGGCTCCTCACTGGTGGTATTGTGTCGCTATCCTGGATGTCCACGATATTTGTCCCTGTGCAGAAGGCAGGGAGTGCTAGGTCAGCGCTGATCAATTACCATTCCATGCGCTCCTTTCATGTCTAAGGAGAGTCTATGAACGTATGTTCGTTAAATGTTTGATGTGGCATTTGGACTACTTTGAATGTCTAGCACCTATTCATCTTGGGTACAGGACCAACAGGAGGGTGCAAGTAAGACTATCGCTATCCTGTTCCTGTTGTCCAGCATCAGTGAAGCCTGGGTGCAGAGAAGGCTTGTTTTTGCGGTTTTCCTAGACATCAAAGCAGCCTATGGCACGGTTAACATTGATTGTGTCAAGGCTGCAATGGCTAAAATGGGGGTTGGAGGTAAGCTCACTGTTGCCATTATTAAGTTGCTTGGTCAGCGGAGATTCGTCACAAGAGTGAACGGTCACTGCTCTACAGAGGCCTCTTCTTATAGTGGCCTCCCGCAAGGGAGTTGCCTAAGTCCGACTCTTTTTGCCATTGCGATCAACGACATTCTGGTCAAGATGGGTTGCTTCGCTAACATCATCTGCTATGCAGATGATGTGGTTATGTGGTTTGTGGGCGATGACCTTGGTCTTGTGGTCGGGCATATGCAAGCGGCGCTGAACCGAATTGTCACCAGTTTGGGTGAAAGAGGCCTAATGCTGGCCCCAGCCAAGACCGAGCTTGCTATATTTTCGTAGTTTCCCATCAGGAATGAGGTGCCCATCACTGTCACAGTGTGTGGTGTCAGTATTTTGCCAACATCATCTGTTGTGTACCTAGATGTCAATCTTGATGAGAGACTTGAGTGGAGCATGCATGTTAGGCAGCTTCGAGACTAAATAAGTAAGCGTACCTCCATCCTCAAGATTCTTGCTCGCAACGACTCTGGTAGGAGAGGTACCCTATTGGCAACATAAAGAGTCTTTGCCAAGTCGGTACTGGATTACCACGTCCCATTTAAGAAGAAGAAGAAGAAGAAGAAGACGGGCTTTATTTAAAACATAATTAAAACAAAATACATTGATAGTGGGTTGAAGACCAAGGTCTTTTACGAGCCCAGTACAAAGATAAATTGAATAAATGACTACAATGAAATAATAATAATAATAATAAAAATACATACATAATAGTTAATTGCACAATAGTGCAATCACACACAGGCGAATGTTAAAAAATTAAAGAAAATTACACAATAAATTATTTGGAAAATGGAAAAAATTGGAAAAAAAAATATAAAATTATGCAAAGCATTGTAAAAGGAAAAAAAAACAGAAAACACCTAAAAAATGACGTTAAACAATGTAAAAAAAGAATCTAAATGCAGAATAAAACGTTATAATTATATAAGTAAATGGAGAAAAATGGAATTTAATTTTCAGGTTAGTAATGTAGCATTGATAAGGCAGTGTTTGAAATAATTTTTTTTAAAACTATGGGCACTTGAACTCTGGATTATGTC
>JAHWFP010079769.1:38769-57714 GCA_023313725.1 Lithobius niger
CTTGTTTGATAATATCAGTTGTAATCTGATCATGACCAGCTGATTTACCATTACTCTGCTGATTTACTCAGCTGATTTACCATTACCATTACTCTGCTGTGCCGTGCAACACATCAAAATGTAGCAAGTCATAGTAAATGACTGTCTTAGGATAGTCACGGGATGTCTGGTGTCCACCCCAGTTCAGGTGCTGTGGATTGAATCCAATGAACCACAACTACACAATCGAGCTAGCGAACTTTTAATGATCCTATGCATGCGAACCATTAGTAGAGGCCTCTCTGATCCGGTTGAGAGAATTCTACATGATTACTGTAGTGTTGGTCCCAACTCGCATGAGAGATTGGGAGTGGCAGAGAAGGTGGTGTCTTTGCTTTTCTAAGCTTCTGAGCATTGGCTATCTGACTTGTGGTATATTTTTCATCCGAGGATACTCAAAACACTAGTATGAGAAAGTAAGAAAAGACAACTGCCCCGACTGGGACTCGAACCCAAGACATCCCGTTTACTAGCCGGGCGCTCTAACCACTGCACTACCAAGGTGGGTACTGGCGGTACTGACAGTACTTGGCTGCAGCTTAGTGTGGAGGCCAAGAAGCAATGTAAGCTTTCCCTCCATGTGTGTATGTTTGTGATTTTAGGTCACCATTGAGAAAGATTGAACAGCTACTTAGCTCGGCTGGAGCCTGTAGCCAGTACCCACCTCGGTAGCGCAGTGGTTGGAGTGGCCGGCTAGTAAACGGGATGTCCTGGGTTCGAGTCCCAGTCGGGGCAGTTGTCTTTTATTTCTTTCTCAGACTAGTGTATTGTGGTTCCTCACAAGGCCAGTCTTTAATGCAGAATGCTAGCTTCATTTACTCTCCAGCTTGTGATTTCTTTCTTTATTTAACCTTAACATCTCTCATCGCCAAGTGAAACGTGCCAAGTTAGAGGCAATAAAGACAAACTCACCTCTTAACGGTTAGTTATTGGCCATCATCAAACAGTGGCGCTGCAAGCCTTTATGTACACTAAAAGAGGGTTACAAGAGACACCACCAGCAAGCAGTGTATAATGAAAAGTGCATACAGAAAAGGGATGAGTGCAAGGCGCACTGATTTCGTCATATGCCGCAACTGAGAACTATTTTCATACTTATTTTCGTTTCCTGACTATTTCTGCCATACGTAAATAAAAATCTATTTCTGCCATATGCAAATAAAATAATAGTTTGGCTCAGCCTGCCTTCAAATTGACCACACTTCTCAGTATTTAGTTTTATGACTTAAAATAATAAATGCTTAAAATTATTTAAGTTAAAAATCGTTTAGCACATCCAGCCTACAACTTGACCACTCTTCCCAGTATTTCGTTGTTCCATGAGTAAAAATAATAAATACTTTAAAATAATTTAAGTTAAAAATCGATTTGCTCAGCCTGCCTACAACTTTACCACGCTTCACCGTATTTCGTTCCATGACTAAAAATAATAAGGACAAAGAATTATTTAAGTTAAATATCTATTAACTCAGCCTGCCCACATCTTATACGCTTCTCAATATTTCGTTTCATGACTAAAAATAATAAAGGCTTAAAATTATTTAAGTTAAAAATCATTTGGCTCAGCCTTCCTATAACTCTATGTTCTTGACTATACAGTTGGTGTATCAACCGGTTTACAAAATTTGGTCAAAGGATACCTAAATTTGTAATTCTGTATGCCACCAGGCACCATTATGCATACCCTTTGTGCAACAATGTTAAACAATTTATATTTAATTTGCACTTACCCTCATTTTAATGACTTTGATACTTGTTAAGGTTCCTTAAAAATCTGGGTGCAATATTCGGTCGACTACGTTTGAGCTTTTTGTCGTTTGATGTGAAGCTCTTTGCTAGACTTTTTCACATTTTAGTATTGGTAAAGTCGGTAGCCTTTACTGTAAGGTTTGACCTCAGCCTCTCATGTTAAAGCCGAAATTACGATGCTTAATTTCTCCGCCGCCTTTTAAAATTGTCCACTCAAATTTAGCATATAAGATCTGTTGGACTTGGTGAACAAGTGTACCAACTTTTATTAATTTCCGATTTGTCACTTTGGAGATCTGGACTTGAGCTGGAGTCGTGTGTTTCATTTTTGGCTTATGTTACGGCGATGACGATGGCGACGGACTTTGGACACGTTTATACAATGGTCTCTGCAGAACATACAATGGTTTATACAATGGTCTCTGCAGAACATACAATGGTTTATACAATGGCCTCTCTCCATTTGTCGTAGAAAGCTGGTTCTTAGCTCATTTGAAAGATCTACTTCCGGTGATGCGCCCTTTATAGAAATAGAAATTTCAATAGGTCGTCCCGTGCCGGAGCTACGGGACCCTGAGCGATCCGTTTTATTGTTTTGCATTGTTTTAAACATTTTTTTTATGCAACAATGCCAATCAGCAAACGCCAGACACAAGGCGTAGAATGAAGATCTATATATATACAATTCTATATATATATAATTCTATATATATATATTTTATATCTAGACACACGCTAGTGTGTCGCGCCAAGTTAGGCAACAAACATCACAACAAACATCACATTAATTCAATTGTCGAGGTTGTAAACCATTATAGCGCGACGCCATTGCGTCAGTGTCTTATATCTTGAAGCATAGTTAGGCACATTTCAGGTACTTAGGGAAAAATAATAATGCGGTACAAAAGCTTAAATTGTGTTGAAATCGAGAGCAATGACCCACCTGATAAAAATTTGTATGCCAGCTATGCTTCTTTCAATGCAAAATCTGCCCCTCAATAACGTTGAAAATGTGTTACTAACTATAGCTACTAGCGAGCTGGCTAGCTAGTCCGCTCATCCCCATGTTAATTCCCATAGGGTGATTATTCATCGATTCCCAGATAACGGGAAGGCTTCCAGCTATGAAATTGGACGAATGGGTGCACTACAATACGAACTGCGTACCTTTTATGGTTTGAAGCCTGGGGGCGTAACAGGGATGGCGTGGGAGGGCGCGTAAGTACGAAAATATTGTTATAACCATTGTTAGTATTGTCGGCATCGTCTCTCATTAGACGGCCAAAGTTCCGACAATGAGAACGTGTATACTGACGTGCATGCTTAGACACACACTAGTGTATCACGATAAATCTAAACAACGTTGCAAAGAAATTGTATTCACGTCCAATTCACCAAGTGTAAAAACAAAGCAAAACAAACAAAGCCAAAATCTGATAAAGAGGCCACCAAGTTGAGAGTGGTTCGGCCCTTCAAAGGAGTGATATCAACACACCAAAACTAACTAAATACAACAAATTAAAACAAAATTAAAACCAAACCAAAAGCCAATAAAGAGGTGACTAAGTTGAGAATGGTTCGGCCTATAGGCAAAAGGTAGTAGCAAATTGTAGAAAACCAATTTCTTGTTGACGTGGCACTTTATTACTCATCTGCACGGTAGTGGAGTTGAGTCAATACACAATTAAAAAAAAAGGAGTGATATCATATCAAAAACCAAAACTGGCAAAAGGGGCCGCCAAGTTCCGAATGGTTCGGCCCTTCAAAGGAGTGATATCAACACACCAAAACATTCGCCAACTTAATCGCACCGAATAATGCTTTGGACGTTAAATGAAAACTTGAACATTGCTACCGAAAGTAGCAATGTTCTAGTTTTCATTTAACCTTCGAATTATTAAGCGGTGCGATTAACTTGGCGAATGTTTTTATATCACTCCTTTGAAGGGCCGAACCATTTGGAACTTTGAGGTCCCTTTTACCAGTTTTGGTTTTTGATATGATATATAATACGCTTAGGTTGGGCAAGCAAATTCATCATTATGAATTATCCACTACAATGAAAGAGGGCGAGCGACCGACAAACGGGTGTGGCCTGTAACAATCAGTAACAATCGAAATATTGCTCTAATAATGCTACCACTTAGAGGAGACTTGAACAGTTTCTAAGTTGGTTCAGTGACAATCACTGCATGCACGACCGTTGTTGGATTTATTGCGCTTGGTATCAGAACGAAGAAACGGGCAATTAATTGAGCGTCCTCCATTGATAAAAGACATTTACTTCCAGAAAAAACAAATCAGCAGGGGTTAAAATGGAGGAGGAGCAGGGATGGGGATATTCCGACTACTCAATAGAGGAATCCGGAACGGGGACGGGGGAGGCGGTGCGGGACGAGAAAGGGGTTATGGGGGGGGGGGGGGGGTAAATTACACCATACAACTTGGTAGGCCGCAGGGGAGTTCGGAGGAGGAGGCAGGGGGCAGTTGCCCCCCTTTTTATTTCATTTTGCCCACTACAGTATTTCGCTCAGGTATGCGGGAACCGACTAGACCGTTCAGCTAGTTAAATAAATGCTAACAGCGCTGGTGAGCCAAGAATTCACCCGCACTTTCATGAAACGTGAAGAGGAAGCATTATCCTTACGAATTTTTTTTTTTTAATAATGGTTTTACTTTACTTTCCTGTGTTAAAGCTATTTCCTGTGTTAAAGCTAAATTGCCATTGGCCCATTTGGCTTGCCGTCCTATATTGCAAAAAGGACAAAGCCGTTGAAAGAGAGCTTAGGACAGATCAATCCACCCAAAACCAAAACTGGTAAGAGAAGCCGCCAAGTTTACAAAAAGGGTCGGCCTTTCAAAGTAGTAATATCATTCAACCAGGGAAAGGTCGCCAAGGTTAATCCTATTAGCCAAGTTAATCGCACCTACTAATAGTTCGAAGGTTACATGAAAACTAGAAGATTGCTACTAGCGGTAGCAATCTTCAAGTTTTCATTTAACGTCCAAAGTATTATTCGGTGCGATTAACTTGGCTAATAGGATTAACCTTGGCGGCCTTTCCCTGGTTGAATGATATCACTACTTTGAAAGGCCGACCCTTTTTGTAAACTTGGCGGCTTCTCTTACCAGTTTTTGTTTTGGTTGATATCACGACTTTCATAGGCCTGTGAATGACCAAAAATCCCACGGTGTAATTGTCACCCCTACCTTTTTTTGTGTGGAGGTATTTTATTGTATGAATGTTCTCATTCATAAATTTCACATTCGCTATTGTCATTCCAAATAAATTAATAACAAGCGTAACAGTATGGTAATTGCAAGGACCTAATCAATTCCTATGGAGCGGTAGCAATCTTCAAGTTTTCATTTAACGTCCAAAGTATTATTCCGTGAGATTAACTTGGCTAATAGGATTAACCTTGGCGGTCTTTCCCAGGTTGAATGATATCACTCTTTTGAAAGGCCGACCCTTCTTGGAAACTTGGCAGCTGCTCTTATACCAGTTTTGGTTGTGGGTGGATATCGCGATAACTTTCATAGGCCTGTGAATACAAAGAATTCCACTGTCTAATAGTGACCTCTACCTTTTTTGTCTGGAGTGTCTATAAATTTTCTAATTCATAATTCTTACGTTTGCTATTGCTCAATTAGCCGTTACACCAGCCAAATGGACATGGTTTGGCGTATTGTATGCCCCTGTTTCGCATGCTTAAGTCTATTTAATCCGATTTTTGAGCGCACTGGCTAACAAACGCTGATTTTCGTTCGCTTCGCTCACTCAATCAGCGCATCCCCCTTCACTTGGTTCTCCCGAGGTAAACGTTAATCATTATGAACACATACTACAAACTCACGGAATGGTAAATGTTCATACAGTTCTAATATTCTGGTGGCAGACGAAGATTACTAAAACTAATCAACTCGTCAGCTGTTTAAAATTACTCGTCACTTAGACTAGACTGCAAGAACAGTAAGTCTACATAAAATAAAATGTCCGCGTCACGTTATTGAGGACACTTTTTCTCCATAAAGAACACGTTCCCACCTGTGCTGACGAAGTGCATTTTGTTTCCTAATCTTCTTTCCAGCAAAATTGTCCCTTATATCGTGGTGGGGCAGATAATTCAGTTTGGATTCGTGTACCGTAAAAAAATAAGACCAAACCTTTGCAATATAAGAGAAAGATATTCTGTCTCTTAGTGAACCACCTATTTGCAAAAACAGTGCATTCTGACAATATAAGTATTGAAACGGTAAGCGTGCAACACTTAAGCATGTTATAATCTACTGTTGAATGACAATACAAACAATGGTTACAACAATAATTTTGCACTTACGAGCCACTTCAGGGCCGCGTGCTTCTAGCTGCAACCCCCATTTTAGAAAAAGGCACTTCCCCATATGACGCTTTACCTGTCTGCCGAAATTTAGATCTGGCAACTTTCCCTAATGAGCTGTAGACGTGTCGTTATACCCTATGAGAATTAACATGGGAGCCTGTGGACTAGTTACTAGTTACTAGTCACCAGTAACACAAATCAACGTTATTGAGGACACTTTTTCTCCATGAAAGACACGTTCCCACATTTTCGTGTTGACGTTTTCTTTGTTACTGGACCGAAGACACCTGATTCAAACGATTTGGAAAGATTTTTACCGAATGGGGAATTTACACCAGTATGCTGAAATCACGTATAAGTTGGTTTCAGTTAAAAGACACGGTCTACTAGTGAGCCGCCATCTGACAACAATAACACTCTAACAATTACGCTCTGACAATTAAGCTCCAACAACACTAAAACGTCTACTTGGCGGCGACACACTAGCGTGTGTCTAGATTTCCAAAAGAAAGACTTGCACTGAATGAGCGAGCGAAGCGAGCTAAATTTAGTGCATTTGCAACGAGTACAGAAAACCAACTTGGTTTGTCAACCTATACGAATTAGAAAACAAAAACGAACTCGTTTGATGTTTAAGGTAAGGTTTAACTAATCCGAAGTCAAAACAGCAAAGGAACACGAATAAACTTTCCTGTAAGGTTTCGTATACCGCAGTATTTCTGTGCTTCTTAGTCCACGTGAAATCTTACTGCTGTATTCAAACATTAAACACGTAAATAAAACTAAAACTATATCCCATCTTTTAAAATTATTGTAAGATTAATATAGTGCTGCACACTCACCTACTTTCAGAGCTAAACTTTTCAGCATTATTCAAGTCAAGCCGTCTCCTTTCCGTTAATCCTTTCCGTTCATTATACATCCACCACTTTTCAAGATTTCATGTTCAAGACTTCAGGACGGGTATTTTATTTTTATTTTCAACGACCTTTCCAGGTTTTCAAGGGGTCGCTCGAACTCTGAATTACTTAACCTGTAAGTCTGTACTAAGCACACTAAGACTAGGGTTTCTACGATTTTTCAGCGATATCATTAACCAAGTATAATGAACCAATCTGACCTATCGTGTTCTAAAATAAATGCTGTAAAAACATGTGAATACAGCAGTAAGATTTCACGTGGACTAAACAGCACAGGAACACTGCGGTATACGAAAACTTACAGGAAAGTATATTTGTATTCCTTTACTGTTTTGACTTCGGATCAGTAAAACTTTACCTTAAACTTCAAACGAGTTCGTTTTTGTTTTCTAGTTTTTTTCTTAGGTAGGCCTAAGCTACGTTTCATATTAATTTTAAGACGCTTTCGTTTGCTCCCGCATTTAGTTTCTGTTTCTTTATTTGCAGCTTTTTCTACCATCGCCACCATCTAAAGTTAAAATGCCACGTTAGCAGCCGTGGTTAAGCTAGCAAAGAGCGTGCCACCGCCGTTAATACTTGCATTGTTTGTAATTACTGCAGAGTACCTTTACTAGAGATAATAATAAAGCATTTAACTGAAAGCCAAAAAATCATCAGTAACGACAGCACTTTACAATAATCAAAAGATTCAATAGATCCGCGGTTCACTATGCCGCCTCCAACGACAATGGTGAAGCGCACACCTCTGGCACATACTACATGTCAGTATGGCTGAGCGGTTAGGACTCCGGTCTTTGATTTCAAAGGTCGTGGGTTCGATTCCCCGCTCAGGCAGTCTGACATTTAAGTCCAAAAGGCAACGTAAATAGGTTTGCATCCGTATTTATTTAACACTTATCGAGCCCAATTGGCTTTCTGTCCCGTTTATAACATACTACATCTGCTAACGCTAATTTTTTTTAAAGTAGCAGTTATCACAATTGTAGGTCAAACGATGTTAGCTTGGGTGTGAAGATAGCATTTAAATAATTCTAAAACATTCAGAAATTTTAGGCCTAATTTTTAGTGATAACAGCAGAGCAATTATGCCTACTGCGTTCGAGGCTAATCCTATTCATTCATGCAGCACGGGATTGAGATTTAATTCGTAAATAGCGCCGCTCGCAGGGTGCGCACGGAGCTGTGGATAGGCTTAAAATACGCAGTTTCTTTAGCAACCCAGGAATCTTGAAATTATTATACGAAGCCATCGTATTGTTCTGTGTTGCGGTGTAAACACGTCGTCTGGTTTATGCTTTCGTTCTGTATACACAGTTTCCTGATGCTTCGGCGATTTTAGGTTTCACATTTGGGATTCCAGTTGATAGTGTAAACACCAGGTTTGATCGCCATGTTGGGTGAATTCCTCCAAGCATTATTTATTTTTCACATGAAACGAATGTAAGTCGTTACCAAATGCTTTAATGTTTTCCATTTGCCTGCCTTTCGCTAATGGTTAAAATGTGATAATCAAATGTTATTATTTCGTTGAGTTACGTCGAAAAAGATTTTTAGCAGCTATAAGGAAGCAACAATGAATTATTTTGAAGGTTTTTAAAATTTCACTTGATTACCATCAGAAAATTGTATGCTTTCGTTGGAATTCCTTAACTATTCGGGATTTCAAATTTACAATGGCGAGTGTTAGGTCGATAAATTAGAAAATCGTAATTTCGAGGATTATAATTGATCAATTTACGGCAAATTCGAGATCAGCAATACTTTTGGGGCTATCTAACAATGTGGCAAATTTCATAACAACCTGCCCTTTAGTTTGGGCTCCACCCGACTGCAAAAGTGCAATCAACCAACGGACCAACCAACCAACCAACATTTTGCAATTCAGTGCCCGTTATAGGCTACGCTCCGCTCGCTCCGCTTCGCCAACAAGTGTGGAATCAGGAGAAAAAAAAAACAAGTGGCGTTAACTACTCTACAGCCAATAAGCTTGCCTTGAATATTTGCAAGGCACAAGCTTGTTTATTATTGTAATTTATTTGTATGATTGTATTAAAGGTATAGCATAAATACAATAGTGTAACGGAACGGAAGTTTACTATTTTTCTTTTCATCATTACTAATACATGAATGACTTTGATTTTAGGCCAAAGGAAACAATGGATATAAAATATAAATTTCTCTTCGTTTCTCTGGCTTTTAACGTCATCTGGATTTCTACTTTAATAATTGATCTTGACGTTCCGTCGAGGATCCCAAAGGCGGTGTGTATTATTTAGCATTAAATGTAGTATTGCTAATTCAGTCTGTGCTGTGCTAGGTCATTTTGATGAACCTGAAATTGTGTACAATAACTTTTGTAAAAATAAAAAATGATAGGGGATCTTGGAGTGTTTAGGGTTTTACCTCTGTAATGGAGGCAAGACCATAATTAAACTTGCTGGCCGCCAGGGCCCTCTATGTAGTCAGGTTTGTAGCCCACTGCCCAGGTGGAGCCACCTCATGATTAAACGTCTATATAATGACGTGTGGCCTAATGCTACACGCTCATTACCTTGCTACTCAAACTTGTGTCTGTCTTCTTGAGACCAAACGCTCCGTGGGAAGAGGGTCCTAACCCGCAACGAAGTAGTCTAGTTGTTAAGGTTAGGAGTGGTCCAAACGTGGCAAACAGCAATGGAGATGAGGATTAATTGTAGTTTAATTATTTAGACTACAGAAAACGAAATTTCTAGTTTAAATTAACAGAAAAACCTCTGGAAACTAGCGAGTGAATTAATTTCACAATGGTCTTGACGGTGGTTTTAAAAAAAAAAAATGTATCTTGTATGCTGAATACTTGTATGCTGGAGGGGGTAGCAGGACCATAATTTCTACCAGCCGGGGATGTTCAGAACTGTCCCTTAACAAGCTTTGGTATAAGCATGAAGGTATTTTCTGTTCTTATCAGGTTGTAGTTCGAAACTTCCTAACTGAGGACGAATTTGGAACTTGAAATTTTGCACCATGAGACTGGCGCAACAGTCGGCCGGAGGTGTGAAAACGTATGACTTAAGGGTAGTAATTGTTCAGTTGGCCTCCCGTTGATAAAAAGTAGTAATAATTTCTTTTATCTATTGTGTTTGCACCACTTTAGAAATGTGTGTTAGATGAAAGGGCTGCGTAAGCATTTAGAGCCTAACAGGAGGGGAAAAAATGTAACAAAATTAGCCATTTCTTTGTATAAAAGAAAGTGTAATGTTAAATTAAGGGTTTAACCAGTAAAAAAAAACAGTTAATTGTACAGAGGTACTCTTGCGATCCAGTAGACAAGTTTAAAAAAGTCAATTGTGGTGGTGTAGCTTAACATTTTAAAAGCTCTTCATTGGTACAACCAGTACTAAAAGTGATTGAATTTACAGGTTTTAAAAAAAGTAAATTTACAAAGTGTGCAAAAATTAGCAGTAGTAGCAGCTTAAAATAACTTTAGAAGTTTGTAATGCATAGGTTATAAACCTAAATGATGTATAAATTGTCAAGTTAAAAAGAATTTATAAAGTGTATAAGTTTACAAATTTCAAATAAATAGTGAAATAAGCTACAATTGGTACAAGTGGTCTTATGCCTAGAGTTCTAAGCCGTAAAAACAGTAGTTCTAGCTATAGAATTATTTGTAACCGTCCAGTGGTGAGGTTGTGTTAAGGTATGGCCACTAAACTATCTGGCCCGATCTACAACGAATTAGAGGGGGTAGAAAAAATGGACGTCACGACTGTCCCAATTCTTGAGGTCTGTTCGGGAATTGGCAAATCGCATCGGTGTGAATTTTTGTACGGAGAGTCGCGACATCTAGTGGCGGTTTTCAATATATAAATTTTAATTTTACGTAGATTTGCGCGACATATTTTTATTACGTATTAAAGTATTTTTAAATAGTTTTTAAGTTATATCACTCAGCCACAGTTAAGCAATTTCTCTGCGCTTGGAAAAAAAAAGCGACATGTTCGTGTATCCAGAATGTGTTGCAAGGGAAGGAACGTTGCATTTTTGTACGGACGGTGTCACCCTCTGCTGACAGAAAGAGGCAATTATTGCTTAAGTGGCGTTTTCGGCGGCCATATTTCCCAACCTAGTGACGTATGCTATTTTTCATTCAAGATCCGGCCAGTACTGTAGATAGCCCTGGTTTAGGTTAGCATACTTTTTTTATGTTCAACTAATTACTTGAACAACCTCAAGCTCAGAGAATAGTCAAAGTGTGATGTATGCAGTTTTTAAGAGCTTATTATTTTATGGCAACTAGGAACAAGCTGTAACACCATTCTTAGTAAATAATAACGCAAGGTTCAAATTAATTAATTAGCTGTTCAAATTAATTAATTGATTCTGAAAGTGTTCCAAATCTGTGTGAGAGTAGGCGTAATGCTATTTAGAGGACCTGTTGGGTGGAAAGGACTCTATTTAAAAAGGTTTAAATTTATCAGTTTTTCGTAGCAAGAAAAACTGAAGAGTGCAATAGCTGGCCAGAAAATTAAGTATTTTTTATTTAATGACAGATGGTAATGTGAAAGTTAGTTGCAGCAAATTAAAAGCTATGACAAGAACGCAAATTCCAGCAGTAACAGTAGTAAGTGGTAAATTGGACAAATATAAGCAATTTTAAATGATTACGAGATAATCAGTGTGACCATTATTTGAAAAAACGTAATTTTTTCCCTGAGTGAGTGCAAAACGATTTGTTAGTAACAATTTATATGGAGATAAAAATAATAATTTTGCGATTTTTAGTGTAAAACAATTTGTAAGAGATTTGGAAAGTGGCTAAAATTTCAAATAGTATAAGTTGATTAAAAGGGTTAAAATGGAATCTTAGTGAGAATTTAATTTGAAAGAAACTTAAAAAATTTTCTCTTCTCGCTCACAAATTTATGAGCGAAGAAGAAATTGATTTCAAAAGTAACCCGTTAAGAAAATCAGCTGAGAATTTTAGTGGAACTTTTGACGAAACTCTTGAGTTAAATAAGCAGTATTATCAGAAAATAGTGAATTTGAGGACGACGTAAGCATGCCTCTAACTGGTAATACAAGTGGAACGGGGAAAAATACGGGAGGAAATCAAATACCCCCCCCCCCCATCACCCGCTTCGTCAGGTGCTAATATTGGGGACAAAAGACTTAGCGAGTTTGACCCTAATGTCGAACCGTGGAATTTGTATTTTGAAAGAGTGGTAATTAATTTCGCTAATTATGATGTTTCTGTAGGTAAACAGGTAGGAATTTTGTTAACAAACATGGGTGCAAAAAACCTATGCTTTGCTGCATAATTTATGTCCGCCTACGCACCCATGACTCAGTCATAGACTGAATGAAATTAATCTGGAAGCCAGCTTGTGTTCTAAGACAAATTACTTATGTGAACGAGTAACTTTCCAAAAGCGTGATCAAGCCAGTTCTGAGTCAATTTCTGCCTTTGTTACAGACCTTAAAAAGTCAACGTTGCGATGTGACTATAGTGCTGCAAATGGCACTGATCTTGAGATAATGTTGAGAGACCGCTTTATTGCTGGTTTACGTTCAAGTGAATTACAACTTAAGTTACTTTCTCAAGACTCGGATAAAATTACTTGTACAAGTGCTGTTACGTTGGCATTGGCTCAGGAAGTGGCACAGAAAGATGTGTTGTACATTCATGGCGTAGCAGCGCATAAGATCACAAGTAGGCCGACAAACACACTTAAAAAGTCAAAAGACATATCGTGCTATTGTAGTGGCTACAATGGCCACGTTAAAAGCTCATGTAAATACCTGAAACATAAGTGTTCAGTGTGCAAAAAAGTGACAGTGACCTTAGTCCTGATTCTGATTTGGAAGTGGATACCGTTACACCAATTTCTATTGTTAATTTTACAAAAGTTCGAGCAAGTTACTGGAATTTAACTCCAGAAATAAACGGACAGAAGGTGACTATATGAGTAGATAGTGGGTCTAATCTTACTCTATTGCCGGAAAAATGGTATCGCAGTTATTTTTTGGATGTACCTTTAGAACCGGCAGGTATTCCACTTCGTTCATGGGATGGGGTAAAACAAAGCCGGTGGGGGAATGCGAATTGAATGTGACCATTCATGGTAAAATACCAAAGGTTCTAGCCATAATTTATCCAGGTAACAGAAAACCTGTTTCGGGTAAAGTGTGGCTGGTGGCTTTAGATGAGAATATCCGACAACTTTTTTACAAAACATTTAGTTACTGCTAAAACTCAAAACAAAAGTGTAACATTTAGTCTATGGAATGTTCGTTAACATCATCTTTAAAGCATGCGTTGACTGTAAAACAGGCACTGAACAAATACTTAATTCAAGCACGAAATGTTCCACATTGTACGACTAAAATGCTCCCAATTATCTGAGGTTCAACCGAAATGTGCGACCGGGATTGACCTTAATGATTCCGTCAACGAACGATGCAGTTCAAAATCACAAGAGCACTTGTTAAAGTCAACTCACAATAAACGATAACTAACCTTTGATATTAGTAACGCATAATACAGCCGCGACACAAGACCTAATTGCAAGTCCAGATGGCAAGAAGGTGTTATTTTATCAAAGGATACAAATGCACGTGTAGAATCTCTCTTAACAATGGGAAAACCA
The DNA here is from genome assembly GCA_023313725.1 of Lithobius niger. Taxonomy (NCBI): domain Eukaryota; kingdom Metazoa; phylum Arthropoda; class Chilopoda; order Lithobiomorpha; family Lithobiidae; genus Lithobius; species Lithobius niger. The sequence continues at coordinate 52,450 of JAHWFP010079769.1, forward strand.
TTTTAAAATGCTTAGAAATACTGAAATCATGCATTTCTCCAAGCGCCGAGACTTCACAGGATCTGAATTCACGTGTGCGGGAGGGGGTCAGATCAAATGTTGAACGACGTGAAGCTGAAAGACTGAATATGGCGCAATTACCAAGTGATAATTTTGAATCACCATGATTCAAATCTCAGCAAACTCCGTCGAAATCTAAAATCTAGATTTGGCCTTCTTCTGAAGATCGTGAAATGCCTAAATTGTCACCGCAAACTCATGTTGCTAATTCGTCGGTTCCAGGCAATAATTACGAGTTTCCACCATTATTATCACCTGAGAATGTAGCGTCTAAGCGACAATTACGACGTTAAAGTGCACCGACGACTGCTGCGTCATTACCGTTGGTCGGTGCGTCATCTTTACCGAATCCACCTGTTGCTATTCAAGGACCAGTACTGCCATCATTAGATTCGAAAATCTCATCGTTTGAGGCAAAAGTCTTTGAAATTAAATTTATGATAGTACAGGGTTTTGGGTTTCGGGGTTCTGAGCCATTAATTGTTTACATTCAGTTGTATTTTTCAATTTTGGTGTTTTCTTCCTATTTTCGTGATTAGAAGAATTTGTATGGTAACTCAACTAATGGTTTGGATTTTTTTTATTAACAAAAAAAAACACGTTTAAAACACTTGTTGGAGTTTTAAAAAGGCAGTTTTGCTGCCAACGTTTGCCTGCTGGTTCAGGTTTCTTGCGTTTTTTTAAAAAAAAGCGTAGAACACTTTGTTAATTTCAACCGAATTTATTATTGTTGTTGCATGTTATCGAAAAGAAAATTGAGTGGATTATTTTTTTTTGTAGGCGAGAGAGCTTGCCAAGATCTCTGTTAATTTTAAAGTTTTCAGCAAGTGTGAATCTGTGTATCACTTTTAACAATTTGTGTGAGAAAGTCGCCTCTCAATTTATCAGGGGTAACTAGAGTGCTTGGGGTCTTGCCTCTGTAATGGAGGCAAGACTATAATTACGCTTGCTGGCCACCTGGACCCTCTTTGTAAGTCAGGTTCGTGGGCCACCGCCTAGGTGGCACCACCTATGAATAAACGTCTATAAAGAGACGTGTGGCGTAATGCCAAATGCTTATTACCTTGCTACTCAAACCTATGGCTGCCTTCTTGAGCCCGCTCATTGGGAAGTTGGTCATACCCGCGCAACGAAGTAGCCTAGTTGTTTAGGTTAGGAGTTGCCCTAACGTGGCAAACAGAGCACCTACACATTCCAACGTAATGTTCAACTTCTACGTTCAAAGAAAGTGGCTACGACGGAATTGTAATACTACATGTACGACCTGAAAACACGCAGTTTGCTACAACACAATTACAAAGCAGTGCAGATGGAGATCCGTACAAGTAATTCAAGGGAAGCACATAGCAAGCCTTTATTAAATTGAACAAAGGTTTTGATTTCATGTGCTAATAAAATTAGGTACCCGTGTAATATAGGCCTACATTTTACAGACCAACAACTTATAGGCCAACATTTTATAGGCCTACATTCATAGGCCTATTTTTCAGTACTTTCATGAATCACCCTGTATACTGGTAACAGAGGCACTGTCAGAAAGTCATCCGCCTTACAGTCGTGTCCGTTTGTATTGAATTTGTGAGCCCATAACCACAATTGCCTTATATTCAAGCCGCCTTACCATCCCACATCCCTGAACCAATACTATCTACAGGCATCAAGTATCAACTTCGCTCAAGCATACCAACTGATTTCAAGTCCGAATTCTGTTGCTGTAGTAAATTCATCACAGAGCTCCATGATTACCACTAGTGAAATAATGATGCCAGTCAAAGGGTTAAACAGGTAAAAACAGGTATAAACGGAGCTAAGGGTAAACAGGTATAAAGGGAGCTAAGCCTCACTGCTGCCTGAGTGGTCGATAATTTTCGAATTGGTCAATATTTGTGGACTCGTCCTAGTCCTTATGCGTGTTTTCGCTCGTTTTACATTGCATCATTCATTCATATTTTTTTCCAAGTTTTAGAATTAGCTTTTTAATACTGGAGGACAGATTAGATCTATTCCTTATTTTTTTTAGTAATTTTCTCTAGCGGTGTATTATATTTCTAGAAATGGTCAAGGCGTATCATGTCTACGAGTGATAAATGTGACTTTTTTTACTACACATACTTTTTTTTCCAGTTAATTCTTGTTAAAATGGCCGGAATTCAAATTTTATGTTTTACATCATGTTGATGAATGTCGCATGCATTTGTGTTTTTTTTTTTTTTTTCATATTTTCATGGCACAAAAATTGAGAAGTTTTCGTTTTGGTAACTTTACTGTATTTTAGTGTGAATGGTTTTTGATTTTTGAGGCGTACCAATGATGTACCTTTGCAAAAATTTCCAGATTTTAAAGAAAATTTGGAATTAAGTGGGTTTTATTGTTCCTGTAGGCGTGACATACTTGAACCGATGATATTCCGTAGTTTGAATACAGAGTTTAATTAAATGTCATTAGAAGAAAATAAAAGTAGTTTGATTTTACTTGGCATCTTTTATTTTCTCAGGTGTTGTCCTTGTCGTCAGTGGATGGGAACATTACCTATACTACTAGCACTCATTTAAACCAATTCACATCAGGCAGACCACCGTATTCAACTGAGCAATCAACTCCCGCAACCTCATCGGTGCCTGAATCTTCTAGCTCACGATACACAAATCCTCCCTCAACAACCATATTGCCACCAACAAAATTACCAACAACAAAAGTAGCAACAACAAAAGTACCGACAACTGACGTACCAACAACGAAGGTACCAATATCAACAGAAGTGCAAACAAATACAAAAGTGACAATAAACAAATTACCAACAACAAAATTACCGACAACAAAAGTAGCAACAACAAAAATACCGACAACTGAAGTACCAACAACGATGGTACCAATAACAACAACAGCGCAAACAACAACAAAGGTGACAATAACGAAATTACCGAAAACAAAAGTACCAACAACAAAAGTATTAACAACAGAAGTGCCATCAACGAAGGTACCAATAACAACAAAAGTGCCAACAATGATACTACCAACAACAAACTTGCCTACAACGAGCCTACCGACAACAAAACTATCAACAACTACTCAAACACCAAGCGCTACTATTGCTGAAAATTCATCATACATTCTGGACCTTCCAGGATGCAAAATGAAGTATTACAAACCATTTGATGCAGAAGTAAAATCCTATTACAGCAAACAAACTGACTTGAAATGTGGAGAATCCTTTATTTTTGCTAATGGAACCGAACTTAAAATTGACAAAGCTGCAATGGCCAAAGGGTTGAAACTTGAAGAATCTGAAATTATTTGTGAGTTGTACGAAATTTTCAGAAAAGGTGAAGGCGAAAGTGATAATCAGTACGGTACTAAATTTATACAAAACATAACTTCAGAAAAATATACTGCAACCAAAGAATTTCTAGAAATTAAATGTCTAAAAAATGGTACAGTTGTATACGACGATCTGTTTGCCTTCATTCACCCTAAAGTAAAAGTGGAACAAAGGTGTGAAAATGCCACAAAGTATTTCGCCACAAGTGACGAACGAAAAGAAAAATTTAATTTTGTAGCCGTAAACTTAGACTCAATGTCACATGGCAATTTTTTACGTCATTTTCCAAAAACCTATGCCGAACTCTCATCAAACTTTGATCTCATTGAATTCAACGGCTACACAAAAGTAGGATTAAACACTTTCCCGTGCTTATTGCCTCTTTTAGTTGGTAAATCTGAAAGAGAGTTAAATTCAGGCAGAGGACCATATGACAGCCTACCTTTGATATGGAAACATTTTTCAAGACTTGGCTATAGGACATTGTTTGGTGAAGATTCGCCAAATATTGGAATGTTTCAATATTTGAGAAATGGCTTCTATTATCCACCCACTGACTATTATCTTCGTCCCTACTACAAGGCTGTGCGTGATTCCCAAATGAAGAAATTGTCCAAAGATTATTGTTTCAATGCAAGAAGAGAACTCTCTGTCCCACTTAAATGGTGCCAAGACTTCTTAACAGTGTTTAGGGACAAACCCGTCTTCTCATTAACGCTTATGTCTCATCTAACACACGATCATTTAAATGATGCGGGATATGGGGACGATCCCCTGCACGAATTTGTTACCTGGTACAAAAACAGCGCAGTTAGGAATAACACATTTCTTATGCTCTTCGGTGATCATGGATTTCGTTTGGGAGGATTCCGTAGTACGGACATGGGTGCCCAAGAGGACAGTCTCCCATTTCTTTTCATCATAACACCACATTTGTTTCATAAGAAGTATCCTGCTTTGGACAAAAATTTAAAGTTAAATCAGAATAGGTTGGTGACTATGTTCGACGTTCACGAAATGCTCAAAGATATTTTAAACTTTACCGGCGAACCTAGGACCTATAAGCCTACTTTTCATAAACGTGGCATAAGTTTATTTGAGGAGATACCCGGTGAGAGAACTTGTGATGATGCTGACATTGGGCCAGAGTACTGTGTTTGTCACATAATAAAACACATTGATGTGAATAGTTCACTTGCTATTGGTGCAGCTAAAATTCTTGTGAAAGCCATCAATAATGAAACCGAATCAGTGAGAAACAAATGTGAGGTCTTAGAGTTGCAGAATGTGAAGTCTGCACGCCATCACACAATAAATAAGAGATCCGAACAGAAAGAACTGAAGACAATGGACAGTTTTAAATTGACAGTCACCACACTGCCAGGAGATGGTTTATTCGAAGGAGTCGTTTTATGTGAACACAACAACCCTTCTGTATGCGCAAGTGCTGGTGTAAATAGAATTAGCAAATACGGTAATCAGTCCATTTGCATCAATAACTCTAGAACGAAAAACTATTGCTATTGTTCGGAACTTCTGAATAAAACAACAACAAAAAGTTGACCTTCATGGTCTTACAGGTTGTATTGGTACAATTTAAATTATTGTAAATATCCTATTAATGTCATTAACTGTAGTAGCAATCAAATCTTATACACAAATGACTGGATTCCACATATTTAAACCGAATTTTAATTGATTGCATTCATCCATACTTTACTGTGCCATGAAAGCAATACAATATAATCACATTACTTAATGTGAACTATACATATCATAATTAATTATATCAAGGGCTGTAGGGGCTTAGGGGTTTTTAGTACTAAAGAACCTCTTATGCAAACCTACCAGGGAGATGATTCCTAGTTCAATCAATTGCACATAGT
>JAHWFP010079769.1:57724-73467 GCA_023313725.1 Lithobius niger
CAATCAATTGCACATAGTGGACACCACAGGTTTTGCTTTTGACATCACGAGCATTCTACGCCCTATGGAAATATTACCTTGAATTTTTGGCCAAATTTGGCTTTTTCAGTTTCGCCACCTTGCGGCAAACGCCACTACTATAAGTACGAGCCAACATCTGCCACACGGGAGGAATAACAAAGCGATGATGCCGGTAACGAAATAACAACACAAAAATTTATTCCGAAGAAGCCAGTGAACAAGTGAAACCTCATAATAAACCTAACTCGACCACGTCATCCATATCAGACAAAAAAGATCATATATTAAGTATTAGGCTAGCAGGTAAGCTGATACGGGGCATAAATACCTCACGCAGACTTGTCGTTTGATAAGATTAAACTTAAGTCAACGCCAGCCAGTAACCTGACACCTAAGTTATTATCACTTCATATGGACACGTTGCAACTAATTTTTCCAGAAATTTTTAACGTGGAAATACATTTCCAAACTGACTTCGTGAAGCCCCTGTTCACAAATCCGTTAGGAGCTACTCCAGCAGGTAATTATTACGAGAGAATCCGCTTCAATTTCTCCTCAGTTGATTAAGATTAGCTATACCTGTTGCAAGAAGACTAAACTAAATCAGAAACCAGTGCACCTTCAAGGGAAAAAAACATTAATGGTCATATCTCCATCGGATTTTTACTTTATCCATGAGATCGGTAGCCGTACCAGAAATTTTGTGCACATCAAATGTTATACCTGTATTTAAGAAATGAAATGTTGCAGATCATACAAACTATCGGCCGATTTCACTCACAGCAGTACCTTCTAAGTTAATGGAGGCAATTGTCCTCATGCATATGATGCACTACATTTCTACTTACAACCTCATTGGAAAGGACCAGTTTGGTTTCTTGCCGGGTCGTTTTGCAGTACATCAACTGTTACTGGTCCTAGATAAATGGACCAGTACATTCGATATGGAAATTTCCTCTGATGCAATTGTTTGACCTCCGGAAGGCTTTTGAGACTGTGGTACATGAAAAGTTATTTTATAAGCTGTCCCAGTGTGGTTTTGGGTGCAATCTTTTGAATTGGATCCGAGCCCTTGTTTCAAACCATATGCAGCATGCCGTTATTGGTAAATTTTACTCATCTCCAGTTGATCTTTCTAGCGGAGTGCCCCAGGGTTCGGTACTTGGCCCACTTTTGTTTTTCCTTTTCTTAAATGATCTGTCCTGCATCCAAGACGGTGCTAGCCAAGAAAAGTTTGCCGATGATCTAAAACTTCACTCAGTATTATGTTGATGCGCACTATCATCAGGCATTAAATAAGGAAATCGGGTACATTTCAAACTGGGCAACCACTTGGCGATTGCCGATATCACACCACAAATGCATGAGCTTTCCTTATTGGAAACCAAAACCCTTGTTCGTCATATATCCTTTATAAGGAGCCCTTGCCAGAAGTAAACATTGTAAAAGATCTTGGTATTTGGTTCACTCATGACTTACAGTCATCGATTCGTTGTGCCCGTATTGTCTCTGTTGCAAATCGTCGGCTTGCTATTGTTCTGCATTGTTTTACTTCTGGAGATGTTCCAAGAAAAATCTGGGCTTTTGAAGTACATGTGATACCACTGCTGGAATATGCAAGCCCAGTGTGGTTTCCCGTACCATCTCAAGGATATTGGCGTAATTGAGTCAGAGGTGGTTCACCAAAAGGTTGCCGGGCATGCAAAACGTAAACTATTTCCCAATGATTAAGAACTTTAAAATTCGATTCCATGGAACTCTGTCAGCTAATAGCTGACCAATTCATGGTATTCAAGGCTATTCATTGCCTTCTTGGAGTTGACCTACCTTTTTTTGATTTTTCTCCTGAGTGCAGGACATAGGGCCACAAATCTTAAATTAGTGACAAAACCATCAAGGTTAAATTGTAGGTGATATTTTTTTCGCAGTAAGGGTGGTCCCTCCATGGAACTCCCTAAAAAACGATACTGTTGTTACGGCGGATATACTGTTACGGATGATAGATCGAGGTGAAAGCCAGCCCCAGCCATTACCCTTGACTTGGATAGCAAAAACTGAAAAGCTTCTCAGATCATTCTGGACAGGCTAGTGGGACAAATAATGACTTAGAACATGTGACATGTTAACATTAAAGATGTTCAGCGTGAGTTCCACTGATTATAATAGTGATAATAAAAAAAAAACCTGATTGTTCTACGATATGATTTCTGGTTAGTTTCACTCCTTTCATTATATGTATATTGCTCGGTATCCATGTGACGCGCGAGCGATGGACCATGTGACCGGATGGTAGGAACCTTTTTCGGTTACGTCACATCCTTATTTACATAAACCCGAGAGCTTGTCAAAATCACTTTTCGATCGTACGAAAATTACGAGGTTACAATTTTATAATGACTATTGATTGTATCATGATGTTGTTTTTGCTTCAACCAATCAAGTGGTGCCACGATTGTTCCTTAGCAACCCCATTGATTGGAAGAGTGACTAATGCTTAGAAATATCACTAGAGTCCACTTCCACGGTGAGAAGAGAGCAGAAAAATACTTGCCTGGTAAGTTGACTTTGAATTAAGGGGATGCCCAATACCTTAAACTAGCAGAGTCGCTCGCTCAACTCGCTCATCCGCCGCATCTCACTGCGCTCGAGGAGATTTCTTGTTGCAACTCATATGGTGCTGACAGACACTCCCAGCCAAAATTATCAAACAAATTTTCAAGGAAGTGATCCGAATAATGTACGCGCTTTTCTTAGTGCAAAGAAAAGTCAGGCTTCCACGAAAAATATTTGGTCAACAATCGTTGTACGTTTGTACATCTTCTCCAGAAATAATCCCCTTCTTAGGTGAGAGATGAAAGATTGAGAGAGCATAGGAAAACACATGTTGAACAGGTTTAGTTTAGTGGAAATCGCTCACTTTGCTCGCTCAATCCACGCATCTCCGTGCTTCAGAAACATGAATGTTTGGCGCCCTTTTAAACCATTTCCATGGGTCTGTTTTTCCCATGCATCAAGTCAGTTAATGCAAAACCAATTTTAAGATGTGTATGTGGCACGTTGCAAAATACGTCGTCCTTTTAGGGTATTTTTTGCGTGCATTCTTTTCCATATCATTTCGCTTCGCTCGAGGAGGTTTGCATGAATAAACTATGACGTCATAAACATTATGAGGGTTAAAAAAACTTTGACGTTATTTTTCAGGTTCTTTCGCGTATTTGAGGGTGATAGTATCAAGTTACAGCGATGAAAATAGGCCTATACTGTGCGCAATTTAGTTATCTTTCGTTTGGTCCTACTATCATTTTGTAGGTGCTTTGGTTCCAGAGGAGTAGAGGTACAAACACACAACCACGCACATCATACGTCTTTAATGATCTAGACTAGCGGAGTCGCTCGCTTCGCTCGCTCATTCCGCGTTGTCTTGCTACGCTCGAGGAGCTTTCATGTTGCAACTCTTGTGCTACTGACAGACATTTTATGTCTAAAATGATCAAGCAAATGGTCAGAGTGCAGTACGCGTTTCTTTGTAAGACTTCACTGCATAAACAAATGATAACCAACAGTCTGGCCATCCGAGAGCTACGTGTGCATCGTCCATGCTTCCAGCAATTTCTTTGATTCCAAAAGCATCACAAAATCATGTGCTGATTATTTCGACGCAAGCTAATTGTAATTATTGATCACAGTTCGTCCATCACATCCCTAAGCGCGCCTGCATTTCATCTGTATCATTAAAAACACACGATTTGTTTCTTTGCACATTTGTACGTCCAGAAATAATCCCCTATGAAGGTGAGAGATGAAAGATTAAGAGAGAGCAAAGCGAGACACACATAGAAAAGTTTACTTTACGTGGATATCGCTCGCTCAGCTCGCTCAATCCACACACCACCGTGCTTCAGAAATACGAATGTTTGGCTCCCTTTTAAAACCAGGTTTCCATGCATCAAGTCAGTCGGTACAAAACTAATTTTAATATCTATATGTGTTACGTTGCAAAATACGTCGTCCGTTTAGGTTATTTTTTACGTGCATCCTTCTCCAGATCATCTCAGTGCGTTAACTAATAGCTTAAAGACGATCCATGATTCAGGTAATTGCTATGTACTGATTATTTCGATGTACTAATTATTTCGACGCAAACTAATTGCAAATGTTGCTCAAAGTTCGTTTGTCACATTCCTCAGCATATCTATATTTCACCTACATCATTCCAAACATACGAGTTGTTTGTTTGCACGTTTGTGCGTCTTCTCCTCCAGAAGTAATCTCCTACAAAGGTGACAGATGAAAGATTGATAGAGAAAAGCGAAACACTTTGAAAAGGTTTAGTTTACGTGGAAATCGCTCACTTTGCTCGTTCAATCCACGCACCTCCGTGCTTCAGAAACACTAATGTTTGAAACCATTTTAAGACCAAATCTATTGTTTTGATTTTTCCATGCATCAAGTCAGTTAATACAAAACCAATTTTAAGATGTATATGTGGTGTGCTGCAAAATACGCCGTCCTGTTAGGTTATTTTTTCCGTGCGTCCTTTTAGGTTATTTTTTCCGTGCGTCCTTTTCCAGATCATCTCTCTTTTCTCGGGGGTTTGCATGAATAAACTATGACGTCATGAACAAACATCAAAAGGGTTTAAAAAAAATTTGTTTGACGTGATTTTTACAGGTTCTTTCGCTCATTTGAGGATAATAATATCAAGTTACAGCGACGAAAATAGGCCTATACTATGCGCAATTTAATTATCTTTCGTTTGGTCCTACTCCCATCTTTGTAGGTGCTTTGGTTCCGGAGGAAAGAGGTACAAACACACAAACCATCACACACGCACATCATACGTCCTTAATGATATAGACTAGCGGAGCCGCTCGCTTCGCTCACTCATTCTGCATCGTCTCGCTGCGCTCGAGGAGATTTCTTGCTGCAACACTTATGATGCAGACAGATCTTTCACATAAAAAACGATCAAGCAAATTATAAGAGTGTAGTATGCGATATCGATTATCTCGAGAGGAGGTCAATATTATTTTTTTACGTCCAAGTAGTCAAGCAAAAAGTTCAAGCAATTTATCAGAAAAGCGCTGTTTCTGATGACAAACGCTGATTTTCGTTCCTTACGCTCACGCAATCAGCACAAACATTTCCTCAGAAACGTAACTGAATCAATGTAACCACCGAGAACCACACATCACTTGTAAATTGTGTTAGTATACACTTTATATGGGTTTTCTTGTTTTACTTATTTTAAGAATATTGTTCTTTATGTCCTACTCAGTACAGATTTTTCCATGGCGTCTTATCACTTCACTTTCTGATGATCCCTCACTTGGAGAAACATCTGTAGCACGTCAGATGTAATCCTCTACGAAGGTAAGAGATGATAGATTGATAGAGCAAAGCGAAACACACATTGAAAAGGTTTATTTTACGCGGAAGTCGCTCGCTTTGCTCGTTCAATCAACGCACCTCCATTCTTCAGAAACACGAATGTTTGACACCGTTTCAAAACCAAATCTGTTGTTTTGATTTTTCCCTGCAACAAGTCAATTAGTATAAAACCAATTTTAAGATGTATGTGTGGTGTGTTGCAAAATACGTCCCCCGTGCATCCTTTTCAAGATCATCTGTTTTTTCTCGAGGAAGTTTTCATGAACAAACTATGACGTCATGAACAAATATCATGAGGGTTAAAAAAAATGTTGACGCTAGTTTTTCAGGTTCTTTCGCGTATTTGAGGGTGATAATATCAAGTTACAGCGATGAAAATAGGCCTATACTGTGCACAATTTAATTATCTTTCGTTTGGTCCTACTCTCATCTTTGCAGGTGCTTTGGTTGCGGAGGAGTAGAGATACAAACACACAAACACACTAACAAACACACTCACACGCACATAATCGACATCGTTAATGATGTAGATGATCGACAATCGCTCAGCTACTGTATGTAAGTTTGACCTCAGTTTCCCATGTTAACACAAATATTTGGATTCTTAGTATCTGTACTTTTAAGGATTTATTAAACACTCCCATCAAAATATTGTTAAAATCCGTAGGGTCACGTCAGAATTTAGGATCTAATCTGAACTCGCGAAACTTGCCCAAACTGTTTGCTCCTTAGCTCATGTTGTAGGTATTGCCTATGCGATTGTGCTTTTCTAAAAACGATCGAAATTGATTAAGTAGTTTCGGAGTTACATGGCTCTAAATGACTCGTTTTATAGTTTTACATGGTTTTAAACATTGCTGTACCCACACTTGATCGTTGCAATCGGAGGTATAAATGCCACATTATGCCGTAATTAACCTGCATTGTTTTAAGCAGAGACAAAACTCACGAGCAATTATGAATTTATTTTCGATTTGGATTGGATTAATTATCGATTTGGATTTGGATTTATTATCGAGGGCTGCGGCCCGAAGTCGTGTGCCCTAAGATACAACAACATATAAAAAACTACATACCCAGCGCGCTACCTTCACAACCACCAGAAGCAGATCAATAACAAAAAGAGTAATGTACATCGAAATGAAGAATACACGTATGAATTCAAACATACGAAAACTCAACCAAGTGAATACCACAAGAATACGTCAATAATACACAAGCATCTAGCATCCAGTTGCCTCAAACTGATCTGCCAGTAGCGTGACAGTAGGCTGCTATTGCACGAAGACACGGTTGAGGAACAAGAGAGTGGGTGAGGGATCCTGTGGGACCCGCCTTAATATCACCGTTCAGATCACACCTACTGTTGTAGCAAGGGACTTGTGACGATGTTCCGGCCAGAGAAGACATTCACACAAGAAATGTAACACCGTCTCCTCAGCACCACACACACACATGTTGGAGATAATGTCCAACCAAAGTGATAGGCGTGGCTACATAAACGAGTGTACGCCGTTTGAAGCCTGAAAACCAGTTGCATCCAGAGACAGGAGCGCCGGGGAACCTGGAGCGATGGTAATGCAACAACAATGTTTTTTACATTGTTTTAGTCGTTGATTAACCTTCGGTTTTGGTTCAACAACATTGCAACATCATTGCTAATGCAACAACATTGTTCTTCAGTGAACGAAGGAAATGAGGAATTGCCCCACCATGCCACGAGATCAGCACAAACCTAACAATAACACGCGGTCCAAGTGCGGCAACAATTAAATCCAAGTACAATAAATTTATGATTGATTGATTGATTTATTAAGGGAGGTTTGACCATAACTGGTCATCAGCCCCACCAACAAAAGGCATAAAATATAGAAAATACAAAAAAATTGCAACAATGGCTGGGAGGACACGGCTTGGTCTTTGTTGTAAACAGTGGTAATGATTATCTCTCATGGCTGCCGCCCAGCTCAAGTGTGGAGCTTGCTGCGGCCGCTTGACAGGACGTCTGTTGTGTCTTGGGTCTTTGATGCTGGTGGAGTGGTCTTGCGAGGTGCGCAGATGGCGGAGGAATTCCAGAGGAATTTCTCCGTGGTGTATAGTTCCCCTCTGGGGCCCAGGCCCAGTCCCAGACTTCAGCCGAGTGTTAACCATGCATGGGCCGCTCGCACCGACAGCCCGTTAGAGGGTGTCGAACTAGATGCTGCTCTTGCATCCTGTAGGGTCGGTGGTGCACCGGGTGTGGACAGGGTGTCTTATCGGCAGTTGGTCGATCTAGGGGCGGAGGCACGCCGGGACCTACTTGCCTTTTTTCAAACTAGGTTTGCAGGTGCCCCGGTTCCAGAAGCCTGGCTATTTTCTATCCTGACCCCTGTTTTGGGGAGGGGGAAGCCTCGCTCCTCGGTGGTTAGTTATCGGCCCATCGCTCTGCTCTCATGTGTTCGCAAGGTTTATGAGCGCATGTTGGCGGGGCGTCTGGAATCTCATCTGGAGTGCAGTGGTAGGCTGTTTGACAGGCAGTTTGGCTTTCGCAAACACAGAGGTGCCCAGGATGCTGTACTCTTTCTCGAGTCAAGCATTAGAGAAGCCTGGGTGGATGGGTGCTGTGTAGCTGCGGTGTTTTTGGATATCAGAGCCGCTTACGATACAGTCGACTTGGACTGGGTTGAAGCGTCTCTCCGGAGCATGAGCACTGGGGACCAGCTCGTTAAGGCTATTCTGGTCTTCTCCACAATCGGAGTTATGCGACCAGGGTGGGTGGTCATATGTCTGGAGTTAGTCGCACGGACCGTGGCTTAATCCAGGGAAGCTGTCTAAGTCCTCTGCTCTTTGCAGTAGCCATCAACGAGGTTCTGATGGAGCTCGCTCTCATAACCAACGTGGTGGCTTACGCCGATGACGTCGTGGTGTGGGTGGTTGGGCGGGATGTGCCCTCCCTCCTGGCGGAGTTGGAAACTGTTGTTGCACGGGGGCAGGATCTTTTGGCAGTTAGGGGCCTGGCTTTGTCACAGGCTAAGACGGAGCTTGTGGTGTTTTCTAAGTCCCCATTTGTTCCGGTGACGATGCATGTTGGCTCTGTCGTGGTGACTGCATCCCAGAGCATTCGTTACCTTGGTGTCCGTTTGGACTGCCAGTTGACGTGGTCTGAGGAGGTAGAGGTGGTCAGAGAGGCGCTAGTCTCGAGGCATAGGACCCTCAGGGTTCTCTCCTCCAACAGACTTTTGGCCAAGAGAGCTGTCCTGTCGACCTTTTAGAGAGTGTACATTAGGTCAGTAGCTGACTACCATTTGCCATTTCTTGCTACGAGTGTGAGGGCATCGGAAAGGGTGCAGGTTGTTGTAAATGCTTGTCTGCGAACTGTCACTGGGTGCTTGCCTTCCACCCCGGTTCCCGCGTTATTGGTGGAAGCAGGGGAGCAACCGGTCCGCATCAGGGCGAGGGAGTTTCTGGCCGCCGTTTGCCTTCGGGCCGTGGCTAGGGGCAGGGCGGATCCCGTTGCAAAAATTATTTGCGATTACGGCTTGTTGGGGCCGCTTGCAAGGCAGCGCTTGGGTTTGCTGGGTCTGGGTGCCTCCTTGCTAGGGGGAGACTGCCTGAAGAATTTTCGGTTGCCCATGGTGGTCCGCCTGCCAAGTCACTGGGAGTGGTGTGGTGGGCTTGTAAGTGTGTTTTACCTGGGGCGGGGGTCCCCATCCATGAATGTGGATGGGGAAGTTCATGTCTTTTGCGACGCCTCCTTTTGCCAGAATACGTGGTCAGGTGGAGAGGGTGTGTTTGTCCAGGATTTCAAGTTGTGCTACTCACGGCGTCTCCACTTTGTCCCGTCGAGTTTTGTGAGGGAGCTTGTAGCGCTCTCTGTCGCACTCGATATTGGCCTGGACCTAAGGGTGCCTCGTCTGGTGATTTTCTCAGACTCTGGAGCGGGGATCTCGTTCCTCAAGCGGTCTTTTCAGTTGTTAAGGGTGTATCACCCCTTGGCCCTTGAGATTGGGGTTAAGCTTCGTCGAGCGGACCTTGAGGGTTGTGCTGTCTCTGTCCGTTGGGTTCCTGCCCATAGTGGAATTCATGGCAATGAGGCTGCAGATGCCCTCTCCAGAGCGGACAGCAGGGACTTAGACACGTGTCCCCTAGCCCATCAGGACTTGTTTCCCGTTCTTTGGGCGCTTTCCTCAGCTGAGTGGCAGGCGGAGTGGGATGGCGGTGTGAACGGTAGGCACCTCTATGCTTTGCACCCGTCAGTGTCTCTTCCTGCTCCACTTGGGTGTTTCTCCAGGCGTGATGCTGGGCTCTTGTCCCGACTTCGGACGGGGCATGCGCTCCTCAATGCTCACATGTGTCGGTTGGGGTGGAGGACGTCGCCTCTGTGTGGGTGTGGTGAGGCCACGGAAACAGTGAGCCATTTCTTATTGGAATGTAGACGTTGGGCCCAATTTCGGCGGGTTGCACTGCGGACAATACCAGCCACATTGGTTTTTTTTTAATAAATGCTGACAGTATTGATGCTAACAATAATCGTAATTTTAAGGTACGGTTGAGTGATTGATTGCATTGTTAATAATGTGATACCACCAGAGAGTGGTACATAATTACTACAGATAAGGGGTGATTGCTAGGTGCAATGATTTCGTCATATGCCACAACTGAGAACTATTTTCATACTTATTTTCGTTTCCTGACTATTTCTGCCATACCATCGTAAATCAAAATCGTTTGCGTCAGCCTGCCTACAACTTGAGCACGCTTCTCAATATTTTGTACCATGACTACAAATAACAAATTATCAAAATTATTAAAAAATATAAATCGTTTGACTCACCCTGTCTACAGCTTGACCACGGTTATCAATATTTTGTTCCATGACTAAAAAAAATAAATGTTTAATATCATTCAACTTAAAAATCGATTGGATAAGTCCGCCTACAACTTGACCACACTTCTCAGTATTTCATTCCATGACTACCGTAAATACCTACAATTATTTATGTTAAAAATCGATTGGCTCAGCCAAACTACAACTTTACCAGGCTTCTCAATATTTCGTTCCATGAGTAAAAATTATAAACGCTTAAAATTATTTTAAGTTAAAAATCGTTTGGCTCAGCCTGCTGACAACTTGACCATGCTTCTCCGCATTTCATTCCATGACTGAAAATAATAAATGCTTAAAATTATTTAACTTAAAAATCTATTGGCACAGCCTGCCTACAACTTGATCACACTTCTCAGTATTTCGTTCCATGACTAAAAAAAAATGCTTAAAATTATTTAACTTAAAAAATCGATTGGCTCAGCCTGCTTACAATTTGACTACTCTTCTCTGTTTTTCATTTCATGAATGAAAATAATAAATGCTTAAATAATTTTAAGTTAAAATTCGTATGCTCAGCCTTAATACAACTCTTATCTTCTTGACTATATAGTTAAGGTATACATAGGTTTACATAATTTGGTCAAAGGATACCTAACTTTGTAATTCTGTATACCATTATGCACCATTGTGTATACCCTGTGTGCAACAATGTTAAAAAGTAATACCATGGTGTCTTTTTCTTATGGGTGGTGTCTGGAAAATTGCGGCAAGTAGCTGTATTATTACAAGGGGAGGGGGGGGGGGAATAGGTGAAAATAGGATGAAGAAACCAGGTGGTGGTGATCTACTCTACACTAAATATGCTTACCTTTAATGCTTACAAGGCACAATCATGTTTATTATTGTAAATTATTTGTGTGATTTGTATGATGGTAGCGTAAATACAATAGTGTGAAGGAAGTTTCTGTTTTTCGTTTCATTATTACTAATATATCAATGACTTTGATTTTAGGATAAAGGAAACAATGGATCTAAAATACAAATTTCTCCTCGTTTCTCTTGCTTTGAACGTCATCTGGATTTCTACTTTAATCATTGATTTTGATCTTCAGTCGTGGACCCCAAGGGCGGTGTGTTTTGCTTATCATTAAACGTATTATTGCTAATTCATATTATTATGTAGATTTTATTCCGTGTTACTAAAGAACAGACACATGAAATTTTAGCAATACGTATTTTTTAAAAATATTTTGTCCCTATTTAATACAAATACTAACGATGGGCTTACTTTACATTATCAAACTGGTTTACAGACAGCAAAGCTAACATTTACTGAATTCCGCAAGACTACTTAGTGCGCATTTAACGTACCTTAGTGCTTTCAGCTGTTGTTTAACATTGTTTTGCTTTTTAAATTCCAAGCTACGTGTTCATTCCTGAAGTCAGCTCAAAATGTTGTTGTGCACAGCATAAGGCAAATATTTCCACCTCCGAAGATCCTTACAGATATCACTGACAGTTACATCCTTCCCTTCTCAAATATCCCTAGTTCAATAAGGCCTATCGCCAAGATTTAACCTTACCTACAAAGCTTTTCGATAAAGTTGGTCTGTGCTACGTAAAAGTTAATGGAGGATTTTTTGACAAAATTGGTCTGCGCTCCCGAATTTCTCTTTTTACATAAAACAAAAAGTGTAAAAAAATATTGAAATATAAAAAAAAGTAAAAACGAATAATATGTTAGTACTTCTTTTCTCTCCTTTTTCAATAAACTTATTGAAAAAAAACTACTACACATTTCCGGAAAATTCTTCTCTGGTTTACCAAGGTTACAATTTTATCACACATAAAAGTTGCACCCAATTGCGTCAAAAACGCACGCAGTAAAATTAGCAGTGGTCCAAAACCTTCACTGTTCACATTCTAGAGAGTAGCTATGTTAATCTATACTTACCGTTTTACCGACAGTGATGTTTAATTTTTTTACTACTTACACTATCTTCATTTGTTTTAAATAAAGCACAAGTTGAGAAGTTTCGGCTTTGGTAATTTTGCTGTATTTTAATGTGAATGGTTTGTGATTTTTGAGGCATGGAAGTGCTGTAATTTAAAACTCACTTTATACGAAATATCATTTGAGAAATGAGATTCTCAAATGATATTTCGTATAAAGTGAGTTTAGTTGTTCCTGTGGGTGTGGTATACTTTAACTGATAAATATTTCTTAGTGTGAATGAGCAGAGTGTAATTTAAATTTTATAAGAAGAAAATATAAGTAATCAGTATTTACTTGGTGGCTTTTCTTTTCTCAGGTGCTGTCCTTGTCATCAGCGGATGATAACATTACCTATACTACTAGGACTAATGTAAACCGATTTACATTAGGCAGACCACCGTCTTCAACTGCTCAGCCAGTACCCACAACCTCATCGGTGCCTCAACCTTCAAGTTCACAGTATGCAACTCCGCCCTCAACAACAATATTACCAACAACAAAATTACCAACAACAAAATTACCGTCAACAAAAGTATCAACAACAAACGTACCAACAACGAAGACGCCAATAACAACAAAATTACCGACAACTAAAGTACCAACAACGAAGACACCAGTAACAACAAAATTCCCGACCACAAAACCACCAACAACAAAGACGCCAGTAACAACAAAATTAGCGACAACAAAAGTACCAACAACAAAGACGCCAATAACAACAAAATTACCGACAATAAAAGTACCAACAACAATACCAAAAACAACGAAAGTGCCAACAACAACAAAAGTAGTGTCAATAACAAAAGTGCCAACAACACAATTACATACAACAAAAGTACCAGCAGTTACACAATCATCAAGCACAACCACAGCCGGTAATTCATCATATATTCTGGACCTTCCAGGATGCAAAATGAAGTATTACCAACCATTTGATGCTGAAGTAAAATCCTATTACAGCAAACAAACCGACTTGAAATGTGGAGAATCCTACATTTTTGCTACTGGAACCGAACTTAAAATTGACAAAGCTGCAATGGCCAAAGGGCTGAAACTTGAAGAATCTGAAATTATTTGTGAGTTGTACGAAATTTTCAGAGAGGGTGAAGGCAAAAGTGATAATCAGTATGGTACTAAATTTATACAAAACATAACTTCCGAAAAATATACTGCAACCAAAGAATTTCTAGAAATTAAATGCCTAACAAATGACACAATTGTATACGACGATCTGTTTGCCTTCATTCACCCCAAAGAAAAAGTGGAACAGAGGTGTGAAAATGCTACAAAGTATTCTGCCACAAATGACAAACGAAAAGAAAAGTTTAATTTTGTAGCTGTAAACTTAGACTCAGTGTCACATCGCAATTTTTTACGTCATTTTCCAAAAACCTATGCCGAACTCTCATCTAACTTTGATCTCATCGAATTCAACGGTTACACAAAAGTAGGTTTGAACACTTTCCCGTGCTTATTGCCTCTTGTAGTTGGTAAATCTGAAACGGAGTTAAAGCCAGGCAAAGGTCCGTTTGACAACCTACCTTTTATATGGAAAAAATTTTCTAGCCTTGGGTATAGAACATTATTTGGCGAAGATTCTCCTGGCATTGCAATGTTTCATTATTTGAAAAGAGGCTTCTATTATCCACCCACTGACTATTATCTTCGTCCCTATTACAAGGCAGTGGGCGATTCCCAAATGAGGAAATTATCCAAAGATAAATGTTTCAATGCAAGAAGAGAAATCTCTGTCCCACTTAAATGGTGCCAAGACTTCTTAACAGAGTTTAGGGACAAACCCATATTCTCATTAACGCTTATGTCTCATCTAACACATGATTATTTAAATGATGCGGGATATGGAGACGATCCCCTGTGGGAATTTGTTACCTGGTACAGAAACAGTGCAGTTAGGAATAACACATTTCTTCTGCTCTTCAGTGATCACGGTATACGTTGGGGAGGATTCCGCGGTACGGACATGGGTGCCCAAGAGGACAGTCTCCCATTCCTTTTCCTCGTAGCACCACCTTGGTTTAAGAAAAAGTATCCTGTTTTTGATAAGAACTTAAAGTTAAATCAGAATAGGTTGGTGACTATGTTCGACGTTCACGAAATGCTCAAAGATATTCTAAACTTTACCGGCGAACCTAGGACTATTAAGCCTACTTTTCATGAGCGCGGTATAAGTTTATTCGAGGAGATACCCGGTGAGAGAACTTGTGACGACGCTGACATCGGTCCTGAATACTGTGTCTGCCACATAAGAAAACACATTGATGTGAATAGTTCACGTGCTATTGCTGCAGCAAAAATTCTTGTGAAAGCCATCAATAATGAAACCGAATCAGAGAGAAACAAATGTGAAGTCTTAGTACTGCAGAGTGTGAAGTCTGCACGTCACTTCACAATCAATAAGAGATTCGAACAGAAAGAACTGAAAACACTGGATAGTTTTAAATTGACAGTAGCCGCAATACCAGGAGAGGGTTTGTTCGAAGGAGTCGTTTTATGCGAACACAGCAACCCTTCTGTATGTGCAAGTGCTGGTGTCATAGATAGAATTAACAAATATGGCAACCAGTCCATTTGCATCAAGAACTCTATAACAAGAAACTATTGCTATTGTACCGAACTCTTGAATACAATTACAACAAAGAGCTAACCTTGGTAGTTTTATATATAGTTTGTATTGGTATAATTTAAATTATTGTAAATATTCTCTAACATGTTTAACTGCAGCAATAATCAAATCTTGTACACAAATGATAGGATTCCACATATTTAAACTGTATTTTATTTGATAAAATTCATCCATATGAAAAAATGTCATGATATGCAATGAAAAAATCATGATTATTCCATGACTAATTGGGGCAATGACTTGTCATGATTCTTTTATGATTTATCATGATCTACTATCATGATTTATCATGAACCACTATCATGATTTACCATCATTAATAAGCACCATCATGAACATCATGACAAATCATAGCAAATCTTGACAATTCATTGCACCAATTTAGCAATGATTTTTTTCATGATTTTTCATAATTTTTTTCACTGCATATCATGACAAGTTTTCATTGCTTTACGTGCCATGAGAGTATATTACTTAATGTGAACTATACATATCATAATTAATTGTACCAAGGGCTGTAGGTCTTAGAGGACGTTAGTACTAAGGAACCTCCTATATAAACTTTCCAGGCAGACGATTCCTAGTTCAATGAATAGTACATAGAGGGCATCACAGGGTCTGCTTTTGACAACATGAGCATTCTACGCCCTATGGAAATATTACTTTGCATTTTTGGCCAAATTTGGCTTTCTTGTACCTAATTACTGCTTCGATGCCAAATTTGGCTTTTTTATACCTGATTACTGCTTCGATCCCAAATTTGACTTTTTTATACCTGATTACTGCTTCGATCCCAAGTTTGGGTTTTTTAAACCTGATTACTGCTTCGATTCCAAATTTGGCTTTTTTATACCTGATTACTGCTTCGATCCCAAGTTTGGCTT
>JAHWFP010079769.1:73477-95931 GCA_023313725.1 Lithobius niger
CAAGTTTGGCTTTTTTATACCTGATTACTGCTTCGATCCCAAGTTTGTCTTTCTTTTACGTAAGTATTGCTTAGCAAAGACATGTGAATGACAAATGTAAAGGAGAATTGTGCAAATATATAAAGCAGATTATCTATTAAGCCCTCCAGTGGAATATTAGGAAACTGCTGCCGTAGTCTGTACTGCGTATCGAAAAAATACTCCAGATACTAACTCGAGTTCCTTATGAGACTCTTTGATTTTTTGGATGTAGAGTAGAACTAGTAACACTCTGTTTGTAGTCTTGAGTAACATGTAAGCGGTGTTCACACTTTTGTAAAAAATGATGCCTTTAATTTATAATAGTAACAATAATAAATTAGCAAGAGTAACAGCAAGGCAGCTGGTAAAGAAGTCCTTTTACATCGCTCCAAAAAAATGTACAGTCGTGCATCAAGCAACAGCTCATAAACAATTTGGTGATTTACAGTGGGTGCTTCAGGAAACGCGTAAAATCAAAACCATCCAGGAGATGTCTAAAAGAAGCTGTAGAGGGGGCCGAAACAACATGGAGGGGAAGTGCATACCAAACATTTAGGACCCTGAGAGCAAAAAATGTTTCCGAATCTTGAGGTTGGAACTCTGGACGACCAATTTCCAAAAGGTGTCCTTTGGGTTGTCTATAAATCGCTAATTCAAAGAAAGGCACATCAGGTGCCCATAACCCACGCAAGACCTTAAAGGTAAGGACGAGATTTGCCTTCAGCCTGTGCAATTCAATTGCCTCCAGTCCAAGCTGGTGCAATCTCTCACCCTGCGATAAGCACCTAAGGCAAGCCCCGTGTGAAATAACACTGCTGATTCCACTCTATCCATATCACAAAGCTGAAAGGGTGATGAGACTGGACTTGGCATACTCCAAAATGGGACAGACAAACACCTTGAAAATCCAAACTCTGACTTGCATGTTGGCCAAATTACAAGAGCGCTTCACAAGAGCCAAATGCTTGAAGGGCAGACATAGAATCTCGTAACAATGAATGGCAGGTTTTTAGATCTGGGATCATTCACACACCGAGATCCTTGATTTGACGTACAGAATTCAGTGCCCGGTCATCGAGAAAGTAGCATAGTGTATTCCGTGTACCAATGTGTAAGCTGCAACATTTATTAGATTGCAATGCAAGCTGTCAATCCTGTGATCAGTTCGACATTGCATCAATGTGTGCATCAAGATTTAAAATTGATACATCGTCAGAGAGTGCATTTTCCATCTTAAGGTCGTTTGCGAGTTTCACATGTAAATCATGTAGTTTCACAGTTAGGTCTTCAGCTCGATTAAGGTAGTTTAAAAATAGGACAAAAAAAGGGGGACCAAAGACTGAACCCTGAGGGCCTCCACTAAAAACGTCAGTTATGGACGAGGAATATTCAGCCTGAACCACTTAGGTTCTACCCATAAGGAGTGCCGCAGTCTAGGTCAACAAGGAGTCACAAATTCAATAGGCCAGTTTAGGCAACAGCTTACTGTGGACCACCAAGTCAAATACCCGTTTAAAATTAAAATGCACAACGTCCGCTGGGGGCACTATTATTAGGCCAACAGTCCAGCCCTACCAACCCGGAAGATAACATGGAAGGAAACCAAACTGATCAGATACGAAAATTTCATTTCGGAAACAAACGTTCGGTATCTCCTCATTTATGAAAGTTTCCCTACATTTACAACGGATTGCTGTCAATGCAATCGGCGATAGAGTTCAAGACAATTTCCGTCTTATATACAGGGCACCCAGGAGGACGCCAATATGGAGTGAATGCTTGAAGATAATTTTGATACTCGCCCAATTTCTCTCGCAATATAGAGAAAAGCAGAGAATTTATCTGGACAAACCCGCAGTGACTAGATTTGAGTTTAAGCATAGAAGCTATTATCAATACAACAGTGAAATGGACGTTATTACAAGATCGTGTAAGTGCTTTCCCTTATAGACTAAGGGGCGAGGACTGAGCAGTGGGAATATTTTTATCATCCACAGTGCTATACGGCGTAAAGACTTAATTAAAAATATTAGCTTTCACTTGGTTTTCAGTTACATAGACGTCACCCACAAGTACAGATATGTACTTACGAACAGCCCCGGTATTTTTCGGTATAAACAAAAGTGTGCAGACAAGTTTCGTTCTCCAATAACAATTTTTTCTTCCATCGTATGCCACGCTTTAACCAAGTCGGAATATTGTAGGTGGCAGGGCTGATAATTTGTGAGTGCCTGTTCAGACTTATCAGATTTGAGCCTACACCAGAATCGAAAGTTTTTGTTCACAAGGGCTTTAATTTTCCTGGGGAACTTTGGATTAATGCTCGGTCCAGGATTTGTTTTACCTTAACCCTCTTAGGGCGTCAATATTCGATCCAGGTGTTTAAAGTGGACGAAAAAAGTTCCAGATGGTATAATTAACATCACCACCACATCCGAACAGGCAACATTCCCAATCAATGTGACTTAGCTGGTTTAGCAATTTATCAACATTTACTTTTTAACCGCGAATGTGCAGTGGTCACTACTTCCCTGGTTTTCAGTCACAAAAGTATCATAAACAAGTCGCTCACCCCGAGAAAAAATCATGTCAAGAATATGTCCACCTCTTGTCGGCTCCACAACAAGTTGGATGAAACCCCAATGAGGCGACATTTTCTAAAAAAAACGCAATGGGGTCGGAGCAACGCAGTGCAGATTTTGAATCTTTTGATTATTGTAAAGTACTATCGTTACTGATGATTGGTTGACTTGCAGTTAAATGCTTTATAATTAATATTTAAATCTAGGAAAGATACTTGTAATAAATATAAACAAAGCATATTGGCGGTGGCATTCTCTTTGCCAGTTTAACCATGGCGGCTAAAGTGGCATTTTACTTTTAGATGGTGGCGAAGGCGGAAAGAGGCTACAAATAACTAAATAGAAACTAAATGTGAGGCCAAACGAAAGTTTCTTAAAATTAATATGAAATATAGCTGAGGCGTACCTAAAATAAAAAAAAGCTAAAATGTCAAAAGACCAGAAAAGTACTTCACACCAAAAGGTAAAATGCTCAAACGTAGCCGAGTGAGTGTTGCACTCATATTTTTAGGAACATTGGCAAATACTGTGAGCAAATGCCACTTTAGCAAAAAATGAGAATAAATACACATTTAAAATTAATTTCGATACGCTCCGCCTACAATTGGGCCAAAACCTGATTCCTAGTAGTAAATAGGATAAATTATAAGTCAGCATTTAAAAAATTAAAATAATATTTTCAATAAATTCCACAAAATGCAACTTTAAATGTTGTCGCTCATTATCAGTTTCTCCACCTTCAAGCAAACGTTACTACAGGGTCGTAACAAAGCGATGATGGCAGTAACGAACTAACAACAGAGAAATGTATTCCGAAGAAGCGAACCTTCCTTTTATCAATTCCGGTTATTTTATTAAACGCCAGAGAGCAAGTGAAACCTCATAATAAATCCAATTCGACCAAAAAAAATCTTATCTCATATTAGGCTAACAGGTGAGCTGATATGGGGCGTAAATGCCATCTGTCATTTGATAAGATTAAACTTAAATCAGCACCAGCTATCAACCTGACACCTAAGTCATTACAACGTCACACGGTCACGTTTCAACTAGCCTATCAGACATTTTTAACGTGGAAACAAATGCTCCAAAATGATTTCTAGAAGCAACTGTTCACAAATCTGTTAGGAGCACCTCCAGCAGGTAATTATTTTGAGCAAATTCGCTTCAATTTCTTCATAGTTGACTAAGATTTGGTACACCTGTTCAGCCGCAAAAAAATTTAACAAAACAAAAAATAGCTTCTCCTTTAAGGTGAATAAGCATTAAAGCTCGTATCTCCGTGAAATTCATAGCTACAAAGATATAGTGTCTCAGGCCTCAGCCAGGTGGCACAGCCACCTAGCTTCGTCATCAGCAAGTCATCTTAACGATTAAATAATTACGACAGCTCAATTATTATGAGTCCACAATTATATCTGCTTCGGATTGGTTTTTTGGCCCATCTCTATGAAATCATGTTAGCTCCACAGCATGGCAGAAGGCAAACAAATAAAAAACAGATTAGAGTTTACTCGAACGAATCTAAGATTAATTTGAGCTCTATTTTTGTTTTTATTCCTTGAATATGTAAGAAAATGGTGAGAGTGTTTCATAAATACGCTCTTATGTAATTCACCTGCAGTCATAATGACCCAAGGTCATAATTTCAGTAATTCACGCTACGTAGTTTATTTTTGCTTGTACTGTTGAGCTTATTTATGCTCCTAAACGAAAAGGACCAGCTGACATTCGTTTTATAGACCAGAGGAAGTACTGCCACTGCAACATATGTTATAAGTTGTTGGTTCCCACAAACCAAAGGTGTGCAGTAATGAAGAGACAGCTAGACAGGTATAGTGGGAATCGTGGCAGAAGAGGCGGCAATGTAAGCTTTGCCCTTATATAGATTTATACAATTACAAAATGTATTGCAACAGCAGTAATACAACAGGAGTACAATGGATATACTGCCTAGTTCATAGCAAGCTATCGGACAATTGTAACTTGTGGTAAGCACCACCATTCAAACTATATACAAAAACAACCATATATGTATAACTGCATTCCTCAACATTCAGGTTTTAAGTAAAAAATTGCCCCCACCTCTCCCCCCAAAAAAAACAAAAGAAAAAATAAATTATTGTGCATTCTGAAACAGGGACAAAATACAAATATAACTCAAGAAACCAAGGCAAAAATGAAGGAAACAAGAGAATTGGCTGCCCGATATTAATAATCATAAATAAATAGACTTGATGTCATAAGTTAGGACGTTGCAACTTCTTACTAATTCTACTCAACAACAAGGAAGCAAAGGTACAGGGTTCTGAAAAGAACTCTTCCCTAGACCACGGACAGTTTATGAACTAGCGATACGCCATCTCATGGACAGTTTGTGAACCTTGGAAAACTACCTGTTGAAAAGTGGTCTAGTGTTGATGGTGACGATACGTTTGCTGCATACACCTCCGATGATTGGGAAATAACGGGCATATCCAGATTCGTAGAAGTCTGTCGTAAAACAGACAACTTCCATGGGGATCTATCTGGTCTTTCCGAAGCAATGCTCTCTTCTCGTAAGACACGTGATATCAGCACAATGGCTTCATAAATGCCGTAAGCCTCGCCTCTTTAACTACTTCATTAGTGGCTTCTTCTTCCCGTCAGGTAGTGCTACCATGCTACTTAAAAAGATCATTGTCATTCCGCTGAAATAATTCAGAGGAAGTGGAAGTTGAAGTTGATGGATTTTTCAATGTACTCACACGTAATTGATCACAATGACGCTTCCAAATTTTGCCCGTTTCTATTTTCACCAAATAACGCAGCTTTGCATCCTGGTGTATCACAACTGCTTCTACCCATCGATTCTTGGAATTAATCCGAAAGTCTTTGACGTAAATAGGTTGGTCGATAGCATACATTTTTTCTTGTTTATTGGTAGTAGGTTTTAGCTGACGTAGTTCTTCTTTTTCGACGTTGTCATTTGTATTAGGAACAATCAACGATAAACAGATTCTCGGAATTCGTCCTCAGAATAACTTCGCTGGACTAATACCAGTTGTACTATGTGGTATATTGCGAGCTTGTATTACAGAATTTAGCAGCGTATTTTCTACTAATAAATATAATAATAATAATAATTTTTCAACCACAAATGAGGTTAGGAATTTGGAAGGAGCAAAACCCACTAACACCAACCCTATGCTAACCCTATGTTAGAAATTAATAAAAAGCAAATTAGAAAGGATGAAGAGATTAAATAACAAAGTCAAGCTCGCCGAAAACAGGGTCAACCTAGGGTTGTCTGATTCATTCGACGAATTCCGGTCTCTTCAGGAACCTCCCAAGAGGGCATGCGTTGAGGATCTTCTTGAAGGCTGCAAGAGAACAGGTTGTAACTGCGGTCTCAGGTAGGGAGTTCCAAGCTGGAGCATCCCTGACCGTGAAGAAACCTTTCCGCAATCTAAGTTTGCTCCTTCAGTGGAGAGTTTAAGGGAATGTCTCCGAGTAGATTTAACTCTGCTCAAGTCGAAAAAAGGCAAGTCAACATTTAATGATCCGTGGAGAATCCTATAAGTTAGGATTAAGTAGAATATCAAACGACGCAGTTCCAATGATTTCAACCCCAAGCGTTTGAGTCGCGAATTGTAACGCAAATCACGGAGGCAAAGGAGATAGAGGTATGGCGACTACACTGGGGTTGCGTATTTAAGAAGTGGGCAGACAAAGACTCTAAACGCCCAGACTTTTGTAGTGAGATTTCCAGAAGTAAAGCAGAGATTTACAATAGCCAAATGCTTAAATGCGGCAGCAGTAATCTTCCCGCAACGGAGGGTTGATTTCAAATTTGACATAAACCAAATGCCAAGATTTTGAATCACATGCACATCCGGGAGAACATGGTTTCCAATTGAGTAGGCCAAAGGTAAAATTTGGTTTCCGATATGAAAAGACTGGCACTTTGACAGGAAGGTTGGCAACTGCCACAATAAAGACCAATCAACCACGTTATCAATTTCCCCACACAGAATCTTATAATTTCTTCATTCCACAACCTCCGAACCAATCTTCAGGTCGTCAGGAAATTTGTATTTTGCATTTAAAATCGGAAATGTAAACAACAAAAAGTAAGGGGCCAAGTACAGACCACCTGTGGAACACCGCTAATAATAGATGACTCGGAGGAAAATGTATTTTTAATGAGAACCCATTGTGAGAGGTTTGAAACGAAAGCAGAAATCCATCTTAAAGATTTCCTCCAAACCCGATTTTTTCGAGTTTATGCAGTAATTTTCGATGGACCACCGTCTCAAAGGCCTTCTGGAAATCAAAATAAATAACATCGGTCGGTACACCAACATCGAGGGCACTAGTCCAGCGGTCTAATATAAGTAGTAATTGTAGGGCCGCCGAACGTCCAGGCATAAAACCAAATTGGTCGTAGTTAATAAAATTTGAGCCTCCAAGAACGTTAACATTTTGTTGCGGATCATTGACTCCATAAACTTACAAGGAACAACTGTGAGGGGAATTGAACGGTAATTACAAACATTTTGCTGCATCCCCCCTTCTTAAAGACAGGGATAACATTTGCAGATCGCGAAGATGAGGGCAAAGCATCCTCACGAAACGAATGGTTAAAAATAATTGCAAGAAGGAAACATAACTCGTACTGGAGCTGCTTATAAAAAAAAGCCGAAAAGCCGTCTGGACCAACTGCATGGCTCGGCTTGAGTCTCGCGATAGTTTCTCTTACATACACAGGGGTAAATTCCACTATAGAACAAGGTTTGATATTGGGAGACGAAGCTACAGAGCATGGTAAAGGGCAGCAGTCATCAATGATCCCATTTGATCCGAAGAAGTTACTAAAAGCCTCCCCCTTTTCAATATCAGACATTAAGAAAGACTCACCTGACCTCAGTGGTGGAAGGATCCGGCTTTAACGAGTTCTTTGATGATAAAACCGGAAGACAGCCGACAAGTTTCCCTCCTTAACAGCCGCCGATTCGCGACTGTGATACCAGTCATTGACCATCTCAATACACGTCTTTCTAGATTTTTTATAGTTGTCTTTGTTAGAATTAGAGGGACAGCCTTTAAAAACCTTCCAAAGGTTAAGTTTTTGTCGACCTAATTTAACACTAGCTTGGGTGTTTTTATTTCTAAAGGGCTAGACGAATTCACACCTGCCCACCATTTGGTTGAGGGTCGACACAAAGTTATCCCTAAAATGGTGAATTGTAGTTAAATGTTCTCAAAACAACTCGAATCAATCACTCTCAGCCACCAGTGTTTTGAGCAAAACAAAATTAATTTCAGTAATAGGAGCCGAAATAATAGGAAAAGTTGGCACCGTACAATGCACCCGAAAGGATACCATACGTTGGTCGCTGATTCCCAGCTGTTCACCCACGGATACGTCAAAAATAAAACGCTCATCCTGGGAAAACACTAGTCGAGAATACTTTCACCCCGAGTTAGTCAACATAGAGTTGGTCAAAGTAGGATTCAGCTAAGTCTCGACAACGAAGATTAAATTAAAGGTGCCAGAGGCCAAAATTGACTGAAAATAACCCATGTTCTTGACGAGACTACAAGCATTCAAGGAAAGACATAATAGACTGGAAGCATGTACACTAGGAACATTTACAGATGATTTTCGCAATGGAATTTGTCCTCTTAAAGAATTTTGTTTTCCGACGGTGAGTGCATGCAGTAAATTTCATTTTGAAGTACTGTCTTTCCACGTCTAGTTAAATGTAGACCATCGCATGACAATAATGTGCGGTCGGCCATAAGATATTTGTCCATGGAA
Organism: Lithobius niger; assembly: GCA_023313725.1. Taxonomy (NCBI): domain Eukaryota; kingdom Metazoa; phylum Arthropoda; class Chilopoda; order Lithobiomorpha; family Lithobiidae; genus Lithobius; species Lithobius niger. Next base: position 81,884 of record JAHWFP010079769.1, read on the forward strand.
ATAAAACTGAAATTCTTTTCAACACAGACGTTGTGAAGAAGTGTGTTTGTATAGGTAACGGCTTTATCTTCCTCACGCTGATGTTTTCCCAGACGCGGGAAGAGACACAGGAGTGTGACCCCGGGCTTAGTCTTGGAACTTTGCAGGCAATCTGTTACATCCTCAATGTGTTGCACACTGCTAACAGGCTGAACACTTGAAGCAAAGCTTTTTGGTCAGTCTGCAATATGAACTTTCTTCCATAAACTAATGCAATTGCTTGACACCAAAGACAGTAGAAAGTGCCTTCCTGTTGAGCATAAGAAAGCATCTCTTTACTTAGAGCACGGTAAACAAATCGTATAGGCTTATCAGTACCATCTGACATAGCATGCATCAAAGAGGCCCCAACCCCAACAAGACTTGCATCACAGACCAATTTCAGGGCTAGGTTAGGGCCAAAATAAACAAGAACTTCCGATTCCGAAAATGATTTTTTTGTCATTAGCCACAAGGTGCTGAACATTGAGGCATCCAGAGCTACAGTGCTTTGGTTTAAAGAAGCATATTTGGATGCTATCGAATTGTCACCGGAACCACAGAATGTCACTGAATTGAAGTCTTATTTGGGGTTAATGAGCCAATATGACAGGTTTGTGTCTCATTTGGCAGAATTGCCGGATGAGACACAAACTTGTCATATTGGCTCATCAACCCCAAATAAGATTTCAATTCAATGACATTTTGTGGTTCCAGTGCCAATTCGATAGACTCCAATCCCCGTGGTAAATTAGACATCCCATGTTTATCAATTTGAAAACCTAAATATTTAATTTTATCATGGTTAAACTTGTTTTTAGCTTTTTTAAACTGTGGTGCCAGCATTCTGCAAGGCAGAGGATACTTTAATCAATGCTTCATCGCAGTTCTTTCCTTTCACTGATATCACAGTATCATCAGTAAAAGTTGCGATTGGGGAATATCCTTTAAAGCATGTTCTATTCGTTTCTGGAAATTTTCGGGAGCACTTGCAACCCACAGTGGTTCCCTCTGCTACTGGAATAACCTCTTACTAATGGTAGGTTTACAGTCCTCGTCGAGCTCGATCTACTTGCAAAAAGGCATCAGGCAAGTCAATGATAGAGAATTTACCACATCCTGAGAGCTTGTCAAATAAGTCTTCTGCACACGGAATGGAAAAGTACTCGATTTTTAATTCCGGATTAACTGCTACACTATAGTCTCCTGCTATTCTAACTTCCCTGTTAGGCTTGAACACAAGCATTACAGCAGTTGTCCAAGCACAACATTCCGTCAAGCTTGCAAATAATTATAATCAATTCAAGCACACACAAAATTATAGAAATTATTTTTGGAAACTTGCGGCTTTTCTTACACAAGGTTTCATTTTGGGTGGATATCACATAGGACTTATATTCCACGAAACATCACCTTGTCTTTATATACACTTTCACTGGAAGAATGATGTTAATATATGTGAATATACTATAAGCAATATTGATAACGTGATTAAGAAGATACTTTAGAAGAAGAGACTTTTCCTGGGTGGCTATTACAACTTTCATTCATAGGATTGGAGGTGTTGACTTAGTAACTCAAAGGAAGTAGTTGCTATTTAATTACCGATATGTATTACGAAGTATGCAAAAACATTATTTGGTGCCAGTGATTCCAAATCCGGACCCAGAATCCACAAGATCTGAAGGTATTACTTTACCAAATTATTTACTTTGTGCGTTAGGCAATACAATTATTCTGATTTGTTGCTCATCTTGCTCAGCCGTTGCATACTTTTACATAAGTCCGTTTGTACAGAATCACCTGCTGGTCATACAATGTCCAGGTTAGAAGGTCTTGGATTACATTAGGCTCTCCATAGACTATAAATCAAAGCTAATGAGTCACTTCTAAACTTTACACTTCTACTTACAGTTTGTTTTATCGGTACCGACTAACATGTCTGCCGTCCTGCAGAATTGGACTCCTACTTTTCTCTCCACTTATGCTAGATGAACAACAATATCCCATTCTTCTAATAACTGGTATACAATGCACAGCATCATGACTTAATTCCTACATTGAAAACTAAGTAACAATGTATCAAGCCATAGCCCCCAATATGAATACGACCGATTCAGATAAAACCGTGTACAAGCTATACACAAAATACAAGGCAACCACAGTTCGGTGCTCACATTTTCGGTGCTCTTGTGGTTTAATGCAGGTTTCACAAGGGAAAATTATATCACTATATACAAGTATACATACCTTGTACCCCATGGTGCGCCATGCAAGCATCCTCTCCAACATGGGTCAACAAAGGACCTACCTACACCTCCAACATTGTAGCTCGAGCGTGGTACCATATCCACACCTTATAAAAAAGTTTAAAAGAGATAACCAAACCAGAATAACGTCAAATTATCACATTTTAAAATAAACTGTTAGAGCGTTTGTTGCCAGAAATCATCATTGGCAAAGTTTTTAGAAACAATGTTAGCACATACATAATATGAAGTTATGATGACGAGACCTCCTCAACCTGAGAATGAAATGGCATTTCATCCAACAAACCTTATTCAGAGCTAGTCCTCTTAACACACGTTAGTATCTAACTGTTCTGTATTCATTTGAAGAATAATTGGAATTGGCGGCAAATTTGCCTGAACAGAAATAGTAGGTCTGTTGACAACTGGTTGGACAGGTACATTAAGAACTCCTGGTTGGCCACAAGATAAAGTGATCGACTTATTACCACTCTAATCACTAGAATCAAAATTTACAGAATTCAAACCAGTCATAGATCAGTTCATTGAATTACCATTACCGTGGCCACCATCACCAAACAAATCTGAAAAATTGCATTCGTCATGAAAGTCACATTCGTGGCATACACTCTTCGTTAGCGACTAAGGGTTAAACAAAACATAAGCTCCTTTCTGGAAATCATGCCTCAAATAAATATGTGGTATAGCAGTGACAGGTCCTCATTTTATTTGTCAGTATGGACTTATGCCAAACAAGGAAAACGACGTGGCTTTAAAGTTTTTGGGGCATGCACTGACCACTATTCTAGTGGCATCTTCCCACTAACTAAAGCTTTTCTGTCAAGGCTATTCCTTGCATTAGTCGCCACATGAATTACCCGTCTGGCCAAAATGTTGCATCATGTAAAAAAATCTGCTCATTATCTTCAGAATGCTTTGTGTGCATTGCACTACAGCACTATTTTGGGGACAATGGGGACAATGGCCTTAACATCCATGACACCCTTTTCTTTGCAAAAACATTGAAACTGGGGATTGGAATATTCACCTCCGTTGTCGGTTACGATCATCTGCAAACGTAAACCTGTTTTAGTGTCTTGTAAAATGAAATTCCTAAATAGTTCAAAAACCTGAGAGAATATTGGTACATACCTTCTTGTGCCAATATTCACTGCTGTTTGAAGATATCGCTCATGCTGAAATCTAGGAACATTTCTAGGACCACCAACGTTCAAATTCCATTGCTCTAAGTGGCTTGCTGCTATGAAAGGAAGATGTGAATGATGCTTATTGCGTGTTTTTGTTTCAGCACACACTTTGCAAAAAAGAGAGGAACCATTAAATTCAGACAAGCCACTAAACCAGATTTCAACAATCTACTAATTCTATAATGTTAAACATGATCACATCATCTATGCATCATATCAGCTTGATACTTGCACTTGATACTTTCTGCTTCCCCATGGAATTAACAACAGATTTTGTTGTTACTGACAGATGTAGCAATCAGTCCTTAGACTAATGAACATTGCCGCTCTCAACAAGTATTATTACACATGGTGAAGCTCGCTCTCTCATTCGCACAAATATCTTATTTGAAACATTATCAACAAGATAACCAAATTTCCACAGTGAACTCACTAAACACAGTTACCCTGAGCATCAGGAATTAACTCTTCTAAAACTAGCGGACGAGAAAAAGTATATTTTTTGGCTTTCCTCTTTATTTTCTCCACTAACTGATATGGTTCCTATTCTGTAACCTTTAACGAAAGAATTATATACTGCCAAGGATACCTGAATGGTGATGCATTTATCCAGATCTACAATTCTACATCATAAGGTTTAGTATTCAGTACATTACGATCAGCACCCACGTCTAAAGTTAAACATCAAAAGTAAGCACGGACAGGCCATCTAGATTGCTCACTATATTTAAAACCACATACTTGATCTCTAACAACATGCCTGATCACTAGTATCTGGAACACCATATCTAATGGAATACCTCCTTCGTCTCTCTCCCAAGAGCGAGACAGGCCTTATCTTTCTACAGAAATTCTATTCTTAGCACACTGCTGACACCCATGTCTGTATCCCCAAAAGAGTAAGCAGTGCGTGCCTATGATCAGATTTCTTTAGATATGAGATTGCAATGAGAAAAACAATGATCTTACTTGACGGCGGACCAACACGCAACATTTGTGGGCATTAGCTGATTCTGACTGATGAACTTCAGCTGATGGTCTTACAATTTGCAGGATATACGGACGAGTATAGATATTTGCACTTGTCATAAAAGGTGGCATACATATGTATGCTTGGGAATTAAATGCTGAACTATTGGATTTGACCTGCTAGCAATTGTCTTTGTGCAAGAGTGTTTTGTACCTAATCCATCATTAATGCTGGCTGTGATAAAGATCGCTTATTTCCAATAAAGAGCAATGCAACTCATCTAAAATAGTCATGGAACTCTTCTGCTAGTAACTTGTTTGCCTAAAATGTGCGTGACTAACCATTCCTATGACTTTAGTTATATAGGATAGAATAACTTCAGGTGTTATTATTTTTGTCTTGCTAAACTGGCAGTGTAAAAACTCAGTCTAGTTTTTGGTGATGCTGACCATATCTGGATTTAAATGTGTCATAGATTTGCTTTGTACTTGTGTCTCCTTGAAGCTGGAAACAAAAAGCAGACAGAATCACCATTTTTTGTATTGTAATTGCTGACAACATTTACTGGCCCAGTTGCAGCAGGAGCATTACGGTATAAAACCATTACCCAGCCACGCTTCAGTTTAAATACGAACAACTTTATCGACCAAGTCTAGCGATTGTGCTCGTTAAGAATATCCACACTTTTATATATTGGTAGAGGAGCACTCGAGGGAGGTGCCACAAATTCAGATATCATACCAAGCTGGAGTGTGTTAGATTATGTTGTGAGCATATCAAGTAATGCTCCCTAAAATATAGTAAAAAGCCAAAAAAAATATCATTCTCTTGTACCTATCTTGTCACACACGAGAATAGCAAAAGGATACACTTTTCAATGCATCGGCAAGAGCACCATCAGTATTGACAGTGTTCCCCTCTCTATGTTGAAGGCCCACATTTTGGAGAAGAGGGTAATAAAATTTCATTGGCTATACGCTGTTCTTGAACAACAATACTTCTTATTTCACATGTTGTATTGATCATGAATGGCTTTTTGATGGCTAACACTGTAATCAGGGCACAGGAACAGGATATAGGTGTAGGTCAAGGGCCAAGGAAGGTGAAGGAAAAAGTCGAAATGGCAACAACGTCTGTAAATTTTGGCAAAGCGGTGTCCTCACCAGCCAAACATGTGGGATTGAAGATTGCCAATAAATTAATTTGTGGCTGAAAGTAGTAGATACAAAACAGATGCTTCCTGATAGGCTAAAAAAATCACAAGTTCGTATGTGCCACAAGAATTTTCTTTTCGACCAAATTATTCGTCACCTAAAACACAACAAATCCACCTACATTGAATGATGAGTACTTAAACGAATTCATACATGCATTACGAAGAAAATACTTACAGTTACAAGGATGAAATATAAATAAAATGGCGCTACATAATGATGCAAACCCTCAATGATTCAATCCTCTTGGATTAAAATTATGCAACCACTGATATTTACAACACATTCACAGATATAGATATAAAAACATTCTACCATTTTTGCATTGTGTAAAACTTTTTACTGTATATAGCCCTGCTAGAATTAACAGTAATAAAATAAGCTTCTAGATGCAAGCCGATTTTTTCAATGGGCTCAGGACATACAATGGATGTCCCACTGATATCTACAGTGCGTCCAAACTGGATGGCGTGCTTTGCAACTGCGTACACTTTGTCGAATTTTGTAGTTGGAGGTGTTGATGTATTAACTCGATGGAAATTGCTGGTACATCATTACCGACATGCATTAGGAAGTAAGCAAAAACATTCGGTGGTGCGGCCCTCCTAAATCAGCACCTAGAGTCCATACGTTCCCAAGATGTTACTGTGTCAAATAATTTACTTTGTGCGTTATGCGACAAAACGGTTCTGGTTTATTACTCATCTTGCTCAGTCATTCTACACAATGTCGCGGGAATAAGTTGCATTCTTTTACATAAGTCTATTTGCACAGAATCATCTGCCAGTCGTAGAATGTCTGGTTTAAAATGGATTGTATTAGGCTTTCCACAGAGTACGAGTCAAAGCTAAATAATTATTTCTAGACTTTATATTTCTATTTACAATTAATGTAATTGGCACTGACCAACATGTCTGCCGTCCTATAGAATTGGATTCCTACCTTTCTCTACTCTTCTCTAGGCGAACAACAGTAGCCCACTCTTCTAACAACAGGTGAAAGAGCCACAGCATCGCTGTTTATATTCCGATATTGAAAACTAAGTAACAATGTATCAAGCTGCATCCTACGATATTACTATGACCAATTCAGTAAAACTGTGCATAAGCCATATGCAAAATACTGTATTGACGGGTGTTCAGTGGTAGTTGATGTTATGGCTTGGCATGTAAAGATGACGCTGGTTATTTGGTTCCATTGGGTTTTTATTGCGGTGGAAGTTGCAATTTTATGCTCGCCCGACTTACACACGGAATAACCCTTGCGGTTTTACATTGGCGGTTGGCTGGACTTAAGGATTAGGGAAAAGTATTGGTAAATACATTGACTTACGTATGTTGCAGAATAATTTTAGTATAAAAGATCGAAATATTTGATGGTCAAAAAGGCGTATAAATCAAGACTTCACTCCAACGTGTTGCAGTTTGGAGGAATTGGAATGGAATCATTATAATACCAATGGTAACCATGCATGACAAACAAAGCATGACACCATGACTACAATGCACATCATGGCATGCATGCGCACATTGGCCTATAATAATACAGTCTGGACTTGACTCGAACTTCTTGGGAGCTCCTCTGTAAGGACATCCGCCACAGGCCCAGGAACAGTCCACCACTCCATACCGGCGCCGAGCTGGGGCCGATGACCTTAGTCTTCAATCAATGGCGTCTGCCTGGTCTACCCACAAACGTCCGGCGCATCAGCACAGGATGGTGGCAGCTCAAACGCCAGCAACGGCTGCCGATACAGAAATGCCCCCGGGGGTCGAAGTTTTCGGTCGCCTTCCGTGGGGACCGTTTTAAATTGGGGAACATGAAATAAAAGAATAGAACCAAGATTAATACAAATACACACTTCATAAATACACACTTTAGAATATATGGCCAAAACGGGTAGGGATGTAAATTATGTGAGTTATGTAAATTATGTACCAAAAATGTAAATTATGTGAGTTGGTCATCCAAATTTGGTCTATTTGATACTATTTCTAAGTGGCTTTAATTTGATATACTGGAAGACCAACTTTAAAGGTTTATAGAAAATAACAAAATGGCCGTCAAAATGGCCGATTATCTTGAAAATCATCATAACTGGAATCAAAATGCAAAAAGTGGTATCTTGGTTCCTACTCATCACTGAAACGTAAATTTGATAGCCAAAATTTTAGTATGAGGTTAAATTAAGCAACCCAATCAGGAATGTCATTACATTGTCGTTGGCTCATGAACAGCTGTATTTTGATATATTTGACTGTAGGGAAAAAGGTAAGCAAAATTTGGGACGGAGTTCAGCCTCAACTTGTCCAAATGTAAAAAATCCGGTAGGGGGGGGGTAAAAAAAAAACCTTTTTGTAATACCGTGACTCACTGTTAAAATGGTGTATTATTAAGTTGCACAAATAAAAATGTAACAGCCCTTTCGAAAGATTTAACAGCAACCAGCAATATTGCAACTAGCAACATGCAAACATTGGGGGGGGGGGGGCGGGGAACGTGTGCTTCTGCAAGGATACATTCAAGATTCATACACATAAATACGCACTTTCCAAACTCTCCTGGAATTTCATCAATAACCGGTCGTATGTTATTAATATGATGGTAACCCTTCTGCAACAAGCCAGTCGACTCCTCAATAAGCTTATACACCAAAGGTGACACCTTTTCGGCTACGATGTAAGGGCCAACAAATCGTGGAGCCAACTTGGCCGCAAAGTAACTACTTTTATCGGACAAATAGTGAGTCCTCAACCAAACCTTGTCTCCAGGGTTAAATTCCAGAGGTTTCGGATTACCAGCATTAAGTTTTGCGTTTATGTAGGCACGGTCTGCCTTACGAATCCGACGTATTCTTGAAATGGCTGACCGCAAGTTTCTTGTGAGGTCACAAGCCCACACTTCTCCAGGTCTGTCCTGTGCAACCGGGATGGGAGGTTCGACTCCAATGTCTATGTCTCTCCCTAGATTAAGATAACTAGGACTGTAACCCGTACGTGGATCAACAGAAGAATTTAAAGACATTACAAACATTGGAATCTTTTCATCCCAGTCCCGTTCGTTCTGTAAACAGAACTTAGCAATCATCTTGCCAAGCTTTTTACACTGCAGCTCTGCAGGACTGTTACCCCTAGGATTGTAATACGCGGTTACGCTTTGTTTGATGCCAAAACGCTTGTAAATACATGCGGAAACTTTTGATACAAAACTTTGGCCTGAGTCCGAGATGATCCGCTTCGGCAGCCCAAAGATCGGAAACCCATTCTTAATCAAAAGAGTCACAAGGGTCTGAGCATCAGATTTCCGCGTAGGGAAAGCCATTAAGTATCCAGTATAGACGTCCGTGACAACAAGAATATTCCTATTTTTCGCGGGCCCTTTGGTCATGGGCAAATTTTGCTTCCAGTCTAAATGCAAGGTGTGAAAAGGGTGCATTAATGGAATCGTGCTTAATCTACCAACAATTCGTTTGTCGTGGCCTTTATGACGCTGGCACAAACGACATGTCTTTACGAATCGATGGGTCAATTTGCTAATTCTAGGAGCATAAAATATTTTTTGGATGCGTGCCAAGGTCTTTCTGGCTCCAAAATGCCCTCCCGGAAGGGTGCTATGGTTCAGCACCAAAATCTCACGAATCAATGAACGGGGGAGGAAAATTTTGAGGTTTGAACTCTGTGTTGGATCATGTGCAAGTTCATAATAAATCAAACCAGTCTTGTCATCATAAACGCAATCTTCTAGATACTTTACAACGAAGCGTTGCATTGCCGGCGACGTTGCAACCCATTCACGTTTCTGCAGAGCGGCCGCTAGGACTGACCAGAAGGGATCGTTGCGGGTAGCTGCAGCTATCTTCTCGATCGTCACCTGCTCCACTTCTACGTTGCAATTAAAACAATCATTGTTAAATAAATAGATTGGCTCGCGTTGGTTAGGAATTTTAACCTCGACCAACGGTGGGTTCATTTTTAATTCTTCAGGGACCTCATTCTCGTACAGACGAGACAAGCAGTCTGCCGGCCCATTCAAATACCCTGGCTGGAACACGAGTTTGGCCTCTAGTGCAGAGAGAAATACCAGCCAGCGAGCAATCCTACCGCGTCGTTGTCCTGCAACGCTCATTAGAAGTAAGGGAGCATGATCAACAAAAATTGTGATGCTGCCTCCCTCTACTAGATGACGCCACTTCTTCAGTGCAAAAATCGCTCCTAACAGTTCTCGTTCAGAAACGGTATAGTTGCGTTCTGCCGCAGACAATCTCCTTGACGCCATATCGACAGTGACAAAATGTTTGCTGTCAGGAGCCTTCTGGCACAAAACCGCTCCCAAACCACCTGCGGACGCATCCGAGAATATTGCCCAAGGGAGCTTTGGGTCAGGGTAAGCAAGAATCGGGGCCTTTAACAACGCACTTTTAATGTCATTAAAAGCTTCTTCTTCACGCTGACCCCACCAAAACTCGTTTTTGGGACCTCGGAGGATGTCAGTAAGACTACTCGCCCGATCCGCAAACCGGAAAATGTACTTTCTGAACCAGGAGGCCAATCCAAGAAATTGGCGCACCTGTTTCACAGTAGTCGGGGTAGGAAAAGCCTGCAATGTGATAACTTTTGCTGGGTTTGGCCTTATTCCCTCGTCCGTGACTAAATAGCCAAGAACGAGTAACTCCTTAGCGCAAAATTCAGTTTTTTGAAGTTTAAATTTACTCCTTCATACTCCATGGTCTTAAAGGCAGCCTCCATAGCCGTCAAATGTCCATCCCAACGCTCGTTAGCTATCCCACAGTCATCCACGAAGTCCAAAATTCCTAGATGACGGATTGGCTCGAGACAATTGGACATGGCCCGGCAGAAATTAGCCCCGGAATTTTTTAAGCCAAACATCGCTCTAAGACAAAGGTACTGGTTGTCATGGGTAACGAAAGAAGCAATTTTGCTACTTTCCTCATCCATTGGGACATGCCAGTAGGCATCCGTTGCATCCAGAGAACTACGATAAGTTTTTTTATCGTAGCGGGCGACAAGATCCTCAATTCGAGGGAGCGGAAAATTTTCTTTTTTCACGTTTTTATTAACCGGGACATAATTTATAACCAAACGATCACGTCCATCTTTTCTTGGCACCAGGAAGACCGCAGAGGAGTGTTCAGAAGCTCCGGGTACAATAACACCGGCTTCAAGCATTCTGTCAACATGGGCCTTAACTTTTTGGTTCTGAAGCCAGCTGAGGTTAAATGGTCGATTAGCGATTGGAGGAGCTCCCTGAGTGTCGATAATCATGGGTGGACAATGCCGAAATCGACCAGGCATAGTCGAGAAAACATGCCTGTAATTTACAATAAGACAAAAAAGTTGTCCCTTCTGCTCAAGTGTCAAAGTTTCAATTTTATCGACCTTCTCACGAATATCCTCCAATGAGGGATGCAATTGCTCTTGAGCAATCACAACCCCCACACTAGGTGGTAATTCTCTCAGGGGATTACGGCGTAAAGAGTAAGAAAATCCACGATATGGGCTCCAAAACCAATAATTTGTATTAAAGTTAGGTGTTAAACCACTCCATTCAAGGAAATCCACTCCCAAAATTATTGGGTGGAGACAATTCTCCAATAAAATGAATGGGTAGCGAAACGTTTTAGTTTTAATACGCAATACCACACCAATAAACCCAGGACAAATTGTCCAGCGCCCGTCGGCGCAGCGTATGCGATACTCTCGCTTATAGAATCTAAAGCCCAGATCGAGGAGATCCTCTCTTAAGCCGGCATGGATGAAACTTAACTGAGAGCCATTATCGATTAGAGCATCAGCAACTTCATTACCAATAGTGACACCAACATAACCACAGGGACGAGCCCTGGGTTCTGCTGGGCCCTCAATTACATTGGGTAAATCAAAATAATCAAGTTTAACCTTTTTCTGTTGTTTCGAATCCCATGATAATAAATTTGGGTCGTCTGGCAAAGGTTGGTTGCGATTCAAACCAGACCCAGGAACGTTCCGACCAACAGCGAGACGTTCCTCTACTCGTTTTTTGTAAAGTCAGGAACGGTAGGGTCAAAAGCAACTGTAGCCAATGAACGTTGTCCAGAAGCAAACCTTTCTCGTCTATTTGTTGCCCATTGTGGTTTCAAGTCGGGATGTAGCGCCCAACAACGCTCAACTGGATGGCCAGCTCGCGAGCAATGTGAGCAGACCCCTGACTGGGCAGCAGAAGGCTTAACACTAGTATGAGTAGTAGTATCTGACAACATTTGCTTTGGCACAGTCACAACCCTAGGTGCGTTAGAAACAGAACCAGAACTAGACAAACTATTAAGTAGGTTAGGCAAAGTTTGATTACGAGATCGCATTATTTCCAACAATTGCCGTCCCTGGTAACACTCAGAGGAAGCATGATTGCCACCAGGATGGAACAAACAGTCCTTTTTAAAATTTTGAGAAACAGTAGTTCCCTGTATGACCGACCGGGGTGTGTTCACCTTTACATTTCCCGTCGCCTGTAAATCACCCCCCGATCCAGGTTCAACAACAGGTTTAATATAAGTCTCCATCGCAGCACAATGGTTATAAAAATCATTTGTAGACTGGAATTGCATATGTACTACAAATGGCTGCAATGCAGGAGACAAGTTATGTTTCAAAGTATTAAGTTTCTCAGTTATTGAATACGAGTCGTCTATTTCTTTCAGCAACTTCAAAGAACGAGCATAAAAATCAGTAAATGACTCACCAGCATGCTGTTTAGTTTGGCGAAGCTGGTCCATCAACCTCATATTTTTTGTTTCGGGATGAAAAGTTTTTCGAAACTCGCTAACAAATTGTTCATAAGTGACAAATGGGCCTTTGGCACGATGCCATTTAGCAGCTTCACTCTTTAAGGTGAAGGGGACACACAAAGTTAGTAATTCATTCTCAGTATAAAATCTTGTTTGTCTAATTTGCTCTAAATCGTCTAAGTATTTAATTGCAGATGACTCGGCTTCAATACCAGAAAATTCGGGAAGTTCGATTGGCTTAAATCTTATTCCAGGCAATCCAGATGGCTGTCTAACAGGATTATTAATCATTCTCACATCCGAACTAACAGGGACTGAATTAGCTGCAAAAGGTTCTGACTGGGCTAAACGAGGTAAGTTAGATTCAACAACTTTTGGATCAAAATAATGTGCATCAAAATTATCTCTATTTGCCTCGTTTACAATATTAGGGCCAGTAGAAGAGCTTGGCATCTGAAAATGCTCACGATCAGATGGAACATACAAAGGGTTTACAACATAATTAGGTACGTTTCGTCTAAACGAATTGGCCATCAATCCTATTTTTTCATTTGCCTGTTTTTCAAGTCGCATTTGCAACATCATTTGTTTTAGCTTTTCTACTTCGTCAGTTAACGTTTGTATATGCAACAACCCAGCTGAGCTAATTGAAGAAGACCTGGACCGCGGGGGTGAGTCAAACAACAACTGATCAACCACAGAATCAGTACCAGCATGCAATTTAATATTAGAGCTACATAAAGGTATGGTACGCCCAGGAGGTGAGCCCTCAAATTCCCAGTCATGAACTTGTGCACCACTAATTAAATTAGTAAAATCTAACCCAGAATTCGGCGTACAATCAACGATTTTTGGCACAGTTTTAGCACGTTCACAAACAAGTTCACGACTGTGACTATTTAATGGCTCAGACAAAAAGGTACTCACACTAGTTGCAACACTTCTGGCATCACAAATGGGCTGGACACAAACGTCAGGCTCTGTAGGCAAAACTGATGCGTTGATTTGCAGCTGATCAAGGGAAATCACAGGCGGCGGCTCTTCAAAGCTGATTAGATCTTCACACTCGGTCACTTGGGCAGGGGCAGACACGTACAAAGGCGGTGTGGTCGGATGAGGACGGCTCAACTGCACTGGGGCTGAAGTTCTGGCACGACGATGAATAGGGCGTCCAGCAACAAAACCGGCATTGGCAAGATCAAAAGTCTCCACAGTTGGGGGAACCAAAACAGGGGTAGACGTGACGTTAGGTACCTGGTGAGTTGTTAGCTGGTCCACTTGGATGAAACGGAGGTGCTGGAGCTGAGACGGTGCACAGGTGATGTTGGGTATCTGGGTCGTCCCGGACGAAGATGAATATCCCTCTGGCGTTACGGTGGACCTGGTGAACATCTGTGGGGCGTCAGACGACGAATGGAATACGCCCAAACTGCCGTTCGACTCCAACTGGACAGCAGAATTCAAATCTTGGGATGAAATTTGGTGGAACATCTCCCAATCTTGCCTTGACAGGGGGGTATCGGTTGGCAGACCCCTAGATTGATTTAGTTGAGCGGCATACGACCTCAAACGTTCCTTTGTCGGCCTCAAAGGATATCCGGACATTTT
>JAHWFP010079779.1:0-10047 GCA_023313725.1 Lithobius niger
CTGCTAATTCACAGATGAAATCATAATTTTGGTGCTGTAGTTGTAGGGTGTAGGCAGGGCCCGATTTGAGCTCCTGCCTCCTGTAGGCCCAGACGTAACGCCGCTCTTCAATGCCCCCAAAACTTACTCTCCCCCAGACTCTTAGGGAGGGGTGATTTGGGGGGGGGGGGCCGGGGGCGGGCACGTTTCTTAATTTGTAGATTCGTTTACGATCCATGGAAAACTGGTAGGGCACAAATAAAGTAACCTATTTCTGTTTCCTTTTGAACTTAAATTAAAAAATTTTAGGGATTTGCTTAATAGAACCTTGTCCCTTTCTTCCCCTTGTTTTTTGGTAATGAGCATCGCTTAGTTTCACACGCTCACGGCTACTCATTTTATTTCATTGCTACGATCAACGCATGGCAACCAACCTTACACAAAATGGCCATACAATGAAAAGTTCGTAAAATAACGTAACTACAATTTATAGAAAAAAATTAGTATAGGCCCTACTCACATAGGCCTACAACACTGACCCTGCACTCAATCAGTACCGATACGACATTGCGTTGATGGAGAAAAAATGTTGAATTGTTATACCCTGAACAATTCGCAGATATTTGAGAGAAAAAATGAGTCGTTGTCAATTTCAAAATCGGGCTACACGGTACTGTACTGTTACTGTTGTGAAAAGGATTATTTGTGTGTATTGCACATGATAGCAATAACTTATTTATATAGTGTCATCTCTTGACTGGATGCGGTATTTCGTAACGTTTTTAGTCTGACTGCGGTTTGCTTAATTCTAACAATGGATGGCGCCAGCATATTGTTAAAAAAATTTCATGAAAGGCGGAGCACCCGCAAAACTCGCACCAGCTTTTCTCACGTATAATTGTGTTTAAGCAGTCATGCCGCCCCTAAAAAAGTGCCGTTATAGGCCCAGGCCTCTCGGGCCTACTTATAAATCCGGCCGTGGGTGTAGGTCTAAAATAAAGTCCTCAATGATGATGGATGTTTTCCTCCTCTGGAACATAACTTAGCCACTTGTAATTTCTTAACTGGATTTCAAATAATTATATTAATGGTTGCTTCCCGCTGATATGTTTTTAGAGCTAATTTTTAACAAGTAGCCTAAAACAAGTCTTATCCTATTCATTTAAACAGAGTTGTTGTTGACTTGATATTATTCCACTATTTTGCTGGTATGCTGAATTGTGCACTGAATACTAGTTTCGTTATACTCTTTCATCCACAACTTCT
Organism: Lithobius niger; assembly: GCA_023313725.1. Taxonomy (NCBI): domain Eukaryota; kingdom Metazoa; phylum Arthropoda; class Chilopoda; order Lithobiomorpha; family Lithobiidae; genus Lithobius; species Lithobius niger. The sequence continues at coordinate 1,246 of JAHWFP010079779.1, forward strand.
TCAAGTCAGTGTTGTTATGTAAATTTCTGGTTAGCTGAATGCCGTTTTACCTCCCATAGATTAACACGTTTCAAACGCTTCGTTACCGCACGTGGTATTTTGTTTAAAGATGCAAGAAGGAAATTGTATAACTCTGCAGGTGGTAAAATCAGAACTGCAGAAGTAAATATAATCTATCTTACCAGTTACACTGAGAATTTCATGTAATGTTTTAGAATACTGTAGTAAGAAAAAAACCTCTTTAGTTGAAATCGAGCAGCTCTCACCCAGAGATTTCTTGACAGATTGTTTCGCCCTTGTCTGGGCTGAGAAGTAGAGAACACGCTGTGGATGAGAGCTGTAGAACAAAAAAACAACCGGGAACCTGTTTGGAGTTGTCCTTTTAGCAACAGGGATGTAAGACTTTTCAGCTATTGCATATCTATTAGTAAATAAAAAAAAGGAGTTTCGGGTTTCATTTGTTGGGGGGCGGGCGGCGGGGGGCGCTCAGGATTGAAGCTTTAGGGCGTTTACCGTTTCTTAATTTTACTTAACTGCAACTCCTAATTTGCTGATTCATTTTCTAGCTGTAAAAAAAAAAGTTGAATGCTAAAAAATTACAGTTTGACCCACAGAACCACAGTGGAAGTAACCCAGTGAAAGTTGGACCAGGTAGCCTGAATGAAAGGAAGTAATATAAACCACCATTGTTGCAGCCTAGTTTTAGCCCATATCTGATGACTGTTTAACTAGAAGGTTAGCTTTCGATATGGATGGAGCGGAGACAGTCTAATCCAAACTGTTGAGGTAGCCAGACGGATTCTTGAAAAAAACAACTACCTCCGGGAAATTATAAGGTTCTAGGCTCTAGAACTTCATAAGGCTATAGATGACGTTTGCTGACAGACAAGATTTGTGCACAGTGTTCCCATGAGGACAAGAATGTCTGAGCAAAGTTCTCAAGTGAGACGACTGGGTATATGTTCCTCCATGAACGAATATGCGGACTAGGCCTGCAGTCAAAATTGGAGGACGGACAAGATGTTCTGTTAGCATCAACAAATAAACAAGGTGCCCGAAAGCTTGGAAGGCAAACGATGCACATACAGTGTATACAGAAACTAGTACCAGACAAGCATTCAAGGCAACATATAGTCAATGGAACAATTCAGATGATATAACGGTGCCACCCTTAAGTCGAAGTAGCAACCTTATCAACGGAGTGTGCTCAACTAGATGGCCACCATCTTCATCTTATCTCATTGCTCATATAAAATCTCCAAAGCCGGTAAGGTGTGCAAACACTTACAGCATGACAGTATGAATTTTTAGTAGCCGGGCCTGTTTGGTAGTGTGAAGAGCCGTTTTCTCCTTTAAAAACAAAGTTAACCATGAATTATAATGCACAGAAAGGGTCAGGGCTTCTTGTGCCCACGCACCACAAACACTCACCAACATAGATTAGATGCCTTCAGTACGTGGAGGAAGTCAAGGACGTAAGATATTAGTTGGGCAAGAGTCCCAAGGGTAAACCATTCTGTTAGTGAAGAATCAATACAACCACTTATTACCACAGAGGCTTGTCGTTCACTCGCGCGCCGCATGGATACAGAGTACGTATATGTAATGAAAGGGGCAAAACCAAACCTGCACCAGAAGCCATTTCGTAGAACAATCTGTACCTGTATTGCGCATTATTATTACATTTTAGGATTTAGTCTAAATAATTTCTGGTAATGGCCGGGGCTTTTACCTCAAACTCTGAAACGAGGCTAAAATGCTTCTCAGATCGCTCTGGACAGCGTAGTGGTACAAATACTGACTTCAAACGTGAGACAATTTATCAGTCAAGACGTTCAGTTTGAGTTCCAGTAATTGTCGTAATCGTAACACAACATCGCAAAATTTAATAATAACGCTCAATATAGGTATCGATTGTTTTTACGAAATGGCTTCTGGCACGGGTTTGGTTTTCCTGTTTCATTATATACTGTATATATGATCCATGCTGCGTGCGAGCGACGATGAACCCCTGTGCATAGTACTGAAAAACAACACTTCAAAGGTTAAAATGGAACATTATTTTTTAACCCTTGTGAATTTATGGCATTAAGAGGAATATTTTGGTAACATTCTCATGTTTTGCTTTATGCGAGTAATGGGTTGCCAATGTAGTGTTAGCAATAAATTTCACTTAGTTTAAGTAGTGAAATACTGTTCCACTATAGAAAACTTTAGTGTTACATCTGTAGTGCACGTGTTGATGACTCGTTAAAAAAAATTTGTCTACTTCGTCATAGTCTTCCACCCGAAAATATCATTTAACAAGTATTCATGCAAGATCTTGCGCTTGTATTTTTTTTTATTGTCTTATAGTCACAAGTCATCGAATTTGCGTGGGAATCTATCAAAGAATGGGAAATTGATGATGAAGGCATGGCATTTTGCTTCCAGTATGCAAGACCGGAAAGGAAGGCCCGTTGGGTAAAGATCTTCTCACCCTACGTAAGTGTTTAATTACCCATTCTGTTGCAGTCTTTAGATGTTTTTAAGTAAACAAAACTTCTCTCCGTACAGTCATTCAAAAGGTTGGTTAGCTAAAAAAAAAACTTCCCATGTAGACAGTGTAGACACTTGTGGTCTGCTGAGTCCCCCATTTGTTATAAAATTCACACCAAAGATGTGCGCTGCCTTTATGCTAGACAAACTTGGACATAATACGTACTCGCGAATTTTAAAGAAATAAACATGGTTGCAATTATACAACAAATGGCTCTTCCAAGGCTTTCATAAGGTTCCCCCACAGAAAAAACGAGAATTTTAACCTGTTAAAATTGGTTTTTACTATCATAAAAATACTTGCCTTCAGTACTCACGCTAAATTCGCTTAATTTGGCTTTTCCCATGCTCAAACAAATAATTTTCTTAAATTTTTGAATTTTCCGCCTGTTGCCCGTTTTCCCCGCCAGGCGCGCTGCGCAGTATACCTGCTGCAGCTGCCTGCCTTCCGTGGGGAAAACCCCATTCGCTTTCGAACCTTTCTCGTTCTTCAGCGGGGAGGCGGGCGGATAGTACTGAAGGTAAGTATTTTTATGATAGTAAAAACCAATTTTAACAGGTTAAAATTCTCGTTTCTTACTATCTGCAAAATACTTACCTTCAGTACTCACGCTGACTTTGTCGTACCGGAGGTGGGGAAAACACAGAAAGACCTTACCATACGACCTAATCACCACAAGCCCACACTCACCTTAACGTTGAGTTGATTTTCTTTCCTCTCATCTCTTGTCTTGCCTGCTGGTGCCTGGTTCTTCTGAGACCCAGTCCACCGTTTCTGTCTCCTGAGGTGTCTTGCCTCCGGAGCTGCTCCTTCCTCGGTTTCCACTGTGCACGTCTCGACGCCTACTGGCTCTTCTGAGGCAAGTGAAAACTGAGTTTATGGCCGACCTGTACCCTTTGATCGAGGTCGGGGATAGGCCTTTCTTGAAGAGGTCTTCGAGGAATTGTGTGATTTTGAAAACGGATGGGTTGCACGGGTCACATCCATGTTCCTTTGCCCAGGCGAACCATCTCCGCCACTGGCCCTCGTACATATTCGACGTCGATTTTCGTACGGATTGAAGGAGCCTATCTGCCACTTCCTTAGTGAAACCATCTGCCGTCAGATTCTCCTTCAGAGTAACCACCCTTGAAGATGTAGAATTTCGGGTGATGGGTGGAGTGTCGTTCCTCTGTGTTGTGAAAGAAATTTTTCTGTCAACGGCTGAGTAATTGGACCATCTCTCTTCAGCTCCATCAGGTCCTGAAACCATGTGGCTGCCGGCCAGTATGGAGCTACTAGTATGAATGACCCTGAAACCTCCCTCATTTTGTTCATTACTTGTTGTAGTAGACAGAAGGGGGGGAAGGCGTATGCACTTCATTCCTTCCCAAGATATGGCCAGTGCATCCATCGCCCAGGCTTGCGGATCCGGGAATGGGGAAATGTAGTTCTGTGCTTGTTGGCTTTTGTTGCAAATAAGTCACCCATGGTTTCCCCCACCTGTCGAAAAGCGCAGCACAGATGGCCGGATCCAGTTGCCATTCTGTCGTCGGGATCTTGTTCCCCCTCGACAGTTCGTCCGCCCAGACGTTCTGCCGTCCCGGAATATGTCTCGGGATCAGGTTGATGTAGTTCTGGGCACAGATTTCCATAAGTCTGGACGTCTCCTCCATCAGGTCCTTGGAGTGTGTTCCTCCGCCGTGCTTGATGTAGGCCACCGTTGTGGTGTTGTCCGACATAACTCCCACATTTCTTCCCTGCAGCAACTCTCTCCACGCACTCACCGCCAACCTCACGGCTCTTAGTTCTAGGATGTTTATGTGAAGGGCCTGTTCTGTTGAACTCCACTTCCCTGAGATCTTGGAATCTCCTAAGTGCGCCCCCCAACCGCTCGACGAAGCGTCCGTGAATAGGAGCGTGTCTGCGTCCTGTTCCTTCAGGTGCACGCCTGCCTGGAGGTTTTCCTCCTTCGTCCACCATCCCATGTCCGGTAGGTTTCTTAGCTGTATGATATCCAACCATGATATCCAACCATGATACCCTTGGGATCCACTCGTCTTTCCTGAACCAGTGGATAGGTTTCACTCCCGTTTAAGTCCAGGATACCGATGACTGAAGCCAAATCCCTCGCGGATATCTGCGTCATTTGTTGCAGTTGCGTCACCAACTTGACTGTCTTTCCTACTCTTTCTGTGGACGGCCTTACTTTGCATTCCGAAAGGTCGAACTCTACGCCCAAAAAGGTGAAAACTTGAAGGGGGGGTAAACCTGGATTTTTTGACGTTGATTCCCAGGCCCAATCTTTCGAAAAGTCTTGTGCATCTGTCCAGCTGATACCGTAGGACTACCGTCGACAAATTCCTTATTAGCCAGTCGTCTAGGTAGGCATGTGTCTTTATGTCTTCTCGGTGGAGGATTGCCAGTACCGGTTTCATAATTCTGGTAAACACCTGTGGGGCCGTTGACAGGCCGAAGGGTAGTGTCGTAAAATGATAAGACACCCCTTCGTGCTGTAACCTGAACAGGTGCCTCACTTCTTTGTGTAGAGGGACGTGGAGGTAGGCGTCCTCGAGATCCACCGCAACCGTGTATTCTCTTTCCTGTAGAGCATCCCTGATCTTCCCGATCGACTTCATTTTGAAACGTTCCTTGCGGATGTGACCGTTTAGTCTTCTCAAGTTGAAAATTTGACGAGTGCCCCACCCCTTTCTTCGGAATCACTCTTGCTGGGCTCCAGAAACCTTTCGTGTTTAATGGGGCCAACTCCAACGCTCCTTTCTTTAAAAGTTTCTCTATTTCTTCTTGCAGTCCCGGTGCTTGTTTGTCTTGTTCCGTCCATTCGGGGGGAACTGTTGACAGTGCTGGCATTGAAGAAAAGGGGGGGTAGTATCAATTTTCCAGTGTATTCAGTATGAAGGGATCCGAGGCCACCTTCCTCCACTCTACTAGGTGTTTCGAGAGTCTTCCCCCCACCTGTCGGTGAATGGGGGAAAACTTCCCCTTCGCGTCAGTACCTATTGCCTGGTCTACGCCCTCTTCCTCGACTTTGACTCCTTCCCCGCTGTTGGACTCCGCCCCTTCCCCTGGGCTGGGCCGGGGCTGTTTCACGAAAGGGCTGTGATTCTATCTTTTTTTCACCTCTGCCACCTCGGCCTCGTCCTTCCTGTGGCCCTCCACTTGATCCTTGGAAGGGGAATAGTGGGTACCCTCGCAGCATGGGTCTCGCTCTCCCTCGTAGACCCCTCGATGGTAGGTTATATGAAGATGCCGGCTTGGTTTTCTCTTTTAACTCTGGTGCCAGGAGAAGAAGCTTGCCATCAAACACTTCAGTCGCTCCGTGGATTGGCAGTAACCGCAGCTGTCCTGCTATGTCAGTCGGAATGGAGGGGGCTGATTCCAGGAGCGCGTCCCTCTTCCGGAAAACCATGTTTAGTAGCAACCGTGAAGACCAATTAAGGCTGTCTTGCTGGAAGGAAGACGCCCTTTTCATGATGTGAAGGCATTCACGAATTGTCTGGTTTTCCTTGAGTTCAGGTTTCTCTTCTACTAAAGATTTAATCGCCGCCACTGAAGCTGAATACGCGAGTTCCGCGTGTGAATTTGCCCGTATGCTGCACCTCAGGAGCGCCTCGTCGTTATCGTGATGTTGAATTGGCGTCCGGATGAATGCTGGGGTCTTGAGTGTGGAATCCAGTTCCAGATCCATGCGCTCCGTGAAGTACTCTGCCTCAGGAAAAGTCTTGTACCTCTTTTTCGGGGGCGCCCCCTCCCCACGGCCGTGAAGAACATCTTTGCGAACTTGGGGTCGTGGGGGGGGGGGGAGTGGCTTCGAGATCGAGATCGGTTGTCCATCTTTCCTCGTTAAGGATTAGTTATTTAGGAGCTGTCTGAAAGCTACCGCCGACTGAGGCAGGTGTACTGGGTCTGCCCTCGCACTCCCCACGTTTGCCAGGGTCTCCATTGGCGGGTCCTCCGGGTTTACTTCTTTCGGTGTGGCTTGCTTGCAGAAAGGTGACTCTTTCAGGTACTTGAAGGTGAACCCTGCGAAGCTCTTCCAATTAATCAAGCCCGGACCTTCTTCGAAAGGGTCATCGTGATCCGTCGATTCGGGATGACTTGTGTACCGCGACACTTCCTCGTTCCATCGTTGTTCTTGTCTGAACTGTTCTTCTCCGAAGGTCCTGCTTTCTCTAAAAATATCCTCCTCGTTATACTGCGCCTTCCTGTATTTAATAGGTGGATCCTGAGGGAAATGAACCCGGTTCCTTTTTTCTCCTCTGTTTTGTGTATAATCATCACAATGGTCTTCGTACTGTTCGTCATACGACTCCTCGTCCTGCGAGCCGACATCATCACCGTCACGCCGATCGCCACTGTAGCCGTCATAGGCCTCTGAATGGTCACGTTCACCAGACTCCACAGAAACACCCTGAAAAGGAGCAACTACCCTCACTGGCGATGTTTGCATGCCGAAAACTCGCTGCGAACCGTGTACCACCGGCGAACCTCCAACCCCTTGAGAACTGTGGCGCACCGCCGGCGCACTGCGCACCGCTGGCGATCCGCCCGCCTCTTGCGAACTGTGGCGAACCGCCGGCGAACTCGCCGCCCGAACGTCCGCTATGGTTTGAGCGAGAGAACGCGGCCCCTGATCGCCGCTTCTCTGCGTAGCGGACAGGCCTTCTGCCCTCCCGCTAACCCTTTTCTCGGGTGCGGGCAGGGCGACCTTGCCACTGTGCGACTCTTTTTCCCGTCCGCCTGCCCCTTTCTCGGGAGCGGACGGGGATCGCAATTGCTTTGAGTGCTTCCCCGCACCTTTTCCTTTCTTAGAAATCTCCACCTTGCTTACCTCTTCTTTCCCAGTAAGTTTGCCGTTATTCTCGCTGCTTCTTTCTTTGTGTGAACTGCGAGACGCTTTCTGTTTACCTTCCTCCTTTTTTTCTTTTGCCGCCTTTTCCAGGATCGCCGGCAAACCCTTTGTTGTGGCTCTCGGCGAACTCTTTGTTACGTCCGATTCACCATGCACCGAGAGATCGTTATTAAGCTGCACTAACGGTCCGGGTTTCGTTGACGCTCCCGTTGATTGCTGCCCCGCATTTCCCTCAATCAACGCCTGAACACTTGCGATTAATCCTGTAATTTGGCCTTGAATCTCATTTTTCATCTCACCTAACTTTGCATCCACGTGTCCGATCACTTTAGCGCTCACGTTGCTTGTGACGTTATTTTCCAGCTTAGCCGACCTGGACTCGACCCAGCGTCTCCCTGGCTGCCGTCAACATCGATCCTGACGAACCCTCCGGGTAAACTGACTGCTCGTTATCGTCAAAACCGTCGAAATCTGCCGTCGATTCCGATCCGACACCGGCTAGTTCTTTCATAAAAATGGGTGCCTCTGGGTCTTTGCGCATGCCTGCCAACCGATCGTCTAGGCTCGATTTCCGTAGGGCTGCCTCTTTTCCACCTTCCTTTTGTTCTGCGCCTTTTTCTGGTCCGAGTGGTGCCAGGTATACAAAATCTTTTTGACGGTTGCCTCCTTGTGAAGTTCACAAATATCGCACAGATTGTCCACGAAGTTGCACCCACGGCACCTCCTGCAAAGTGGGTGTAGATCCTTCGGTGTCTTCTGGCAAGTACATGATGGGAAAACTCCGTTCTTCAGAAGTTCAGTAACATTATCCACCTCTTCGTTGCCTGTTTCTATCACAAATTGATCCGCCATTGATCCGTTTTCCGCCATTGTTTGAATGGGAATAACCACACGCTCGACCTATATCGACGCGTGCTCAAAAGCAAATGGGGTTTTCCCCACGGGAGGCAGGCAGCTGCAGCAGGTATACTGCGCAGCGCGCCTGGCGGGGAAAACGGGCAACAGGCGGAAAATTCAAAAATTTAAGAAAATTATTTGTTTGAGCATGGGAAAAGCCAAATTAAGCGAATTTAGCGCGAGTACTGAAGGTAAGTATTTTGCAGATAGTAAGAAATAGTCCATTGTGTTACTGTGAAAGTTCTCATTGTTATACGAGTCATAATTCAGAGAATTATGTTAAAAGTTTCTGCTCATTTTCACAAAGAAGACTCACTAGAAGTCTTGCTAATTTTCAGTGGCTGGCTGCCACCTTTTACAGGCATTTTTCATAAAAGTTTGTTGGTCTCTGTGGGCTCCTACATCGTCCGCTTTCAAATTTGCAACCGCCGATCCTCGTGGGCTCCCGTATTTTGTAGATAGCACCTTCACAAGCTCATCAGCTTTTGCTTCCTGCCAAGCTGTAGTTTTAAGT
>JAHWFP010079782.1:0-13122 GCA_023313725.1 Lithobius niger
GAAATAATCTTCTCCTGAATCTTTCAACCATACGTCTTTACAGAATTGCCTAAATGTTACAGCACTAAAACTTAAGGAGTAACGAAAACACCACTAAAACACTGAAACTGTTAACACTGCAACACTAAATATTAAAATCAAACTTACGGTAGAACCGATTTTTAAATTGAACAGTTGTCTCTCTTGCAGCGCTTCAGACAGGGGTACGTCACTTTGAGAACACAGCACGTAGCTACAACAACAGAGCCACGCAAAAGCTAAGGTTATTAGAAAATACTGAGACGTCTTCATGCTGGTTATGAGCAAATTTGTTAAATTGTACAAAATTGATGTTCAAATAAAATTCTTGCAAAGCGCTAACTGCTGAGTCAGCTTAGTTATGGTCGATACGCAGTTGTTTGGTATTTGATACGAAAGCTCTGTTAAACCACGCCTACTAATGAGAAATCATTAATCATTGAAGGAGGAATGCAACGCTGGAAACGTCACGATGACGTTTTAATGGTTATTGATGTTGATGTAATTGGTTGCTTCATATCCTCGTATTAGGGATTACAGATGTTTGGAGTGCGCAATTAAATAAAGGCAGTTTTGCAGGAAAAATAAATCCAGAGTACATGAGTGTGTGTGGAACATCTTGCGTAACCTGCAAATTGGTTGTGGGATCTCTGAGCCACCTGGGTTGCGGGGTGAATGCGTCCTGATTCACCAGCATTCTTCCTTCATGTAGAAAAAAAGGTTTTTAACTTTTACTAAAGCAATAGCTGTTCACCCGTTGAAAATAACGGAATTTATACGCGAAAGTTTAAACTGTCGGAAGTCGCCATTCACCTCGAAATATCGGCACCTCTATTTACATCACTCCCCCCCCCCCCCCTAAAAAGAAAAATAGTGTAATTTAAGCAGCTGAATTTGTACGGCGCAGACCTCTTTTGACTGGTACACATCTCTATGGTAAGCGGGGGAAAAAAACAAAGAATCCACGGAAAAAAATCCAGAGAAAAAATCCAAAGGAAAAAAAATCCACGGAAAAAAATCGAGAAAAAATCCAAAGAAAAAAATCCACGGAAAAGAAAATCCAATATAATTTTCTTTTAGCGTATGGTTTTATTTATTTTAATGCAAAAAACTGAGAAATTAAATATATATATATATATCAATGAAAAAGTGGAAAAAAATCAGTATTGCTGAAGCAGCAGGACTGACAGTGACCCACGGAATCGTCGACAGCCAGCCTAACAGTAGAACAACAATGAATATTTGGGGGCAAAACGTAAGAGGAGAATGGTGCGACGAAAATGATGTGGGGAACGACATTCATAACCCTACGGTTAAGTACGGAAGTGTGTCGGGGACGTGGTAAAATACTAGGGTGAAATAACAATAACGATAAGGGAACGAAACTGAAAAAAGCACATGCTTGTAACATCAGTGTAAGGATTAAAGTTTCTCGTAGCGACTCTTCCAGCTGCTGAGCGTTGTGGAATTCACCACAAACTCAGGCAAAGCATTCCACCTACTGATGGAACGCACAGTAAAACATGATTTGCCAATGTCAGTTCTGAAAGCTGTCTTCTTGAGCTTCTTTGTATGTCCACGAGTAAAACCGACATTGGAGAGTTTAAAAAAGGTTTCACTGGGCAAGTCAACCGATTTATTTAAGATTTGGTATGTTAAAATAAGATCACCTCCTATTCTCCGTTCCTGCATAGTAGGGAGCTCCAACTGTTCAAGTCGATCTTCGTAAGGAAGTTGCTTTTACTCTTTGTACTGGCGAGTAACCATTCTCTGAACTTTCTCGATTTCATGCTTGTCAGTTTCGTAGTATGGAGACCATGCCTGTATACAATATTCAATTTTCGGACGGATGAAGGTTAAATGTAATTTCCGTGTGATGTCAGCATTCCAGTTGGGGAAAGTAGAAGTAATAGATATGATAGAATAAAATGATATGTTATGATAAAATTGTGCTAATTGTTGAAAGTTAGTATCGTGCAGGGCATTGTTGGAGAGATGCAATGTGCAAAACCTTTTGACCGTGACTGTACAACCAGTTGGTTTAAGTACATTTTTTTCTCACTGTTCAGTCGTGTTTTTACGATGGTCTTTCACAACTACAAGCTAAAAAAAAAAATCAGAAATTTTCACATATCGTCGGTTTTGACTGCCTACCGATTCGTAATGAAACGGTCAGTAATGAGAGTCCAGAAGTTACTGAGACAGTAGGTTATTCAAAGGGAATTTTTTATGTTATTGTCACGGATTATTCGACTGTGCGCGTATATAACCAAACGAAGTCATTGATAGATAACCACGTAACATTCTGCTCCATGGCAACCATAACACTTTTGCTATCACACTGGACTAGGAACTAACTTCTAGATGCGTGATGTACGTGTAAACCTGAAATATGTTCACATTTTGATTTTCAAGGAATTACATCGTGGGGAAGAAACGGAGTTTAAGACTCAAAAAAAGCAACAAGCAGCTTTGAACGAGTTTCGTAGCACTAACAACGAAGTACGAAAAACATATACATTAACAATATGCGGGGGGAGGGGGAAATGAAATTACATTTTTATTCCGTGGATTTTTTTTTCTATGGATTTTATTTCCTCTGGATTTTTTCCCCTATTTTTTTGAAATAGGACGGAAAACAGACGCCTTAACAATAGTCAAACAAACAGATGCAAACGTATTTACGTTGCCTTTTGGACTTAAGTGTCAGACTGCCTTAGTGGGGAATCGAACCCACGACTTTTGAAACTACAGGCCGAGGGCCTACCGCTGAGCCATACTGACACGGCCAAAAGGCAACGCCCATAGGTAGCATTTAACTCGTGCTTACATACATAGTATAAACCTACACTATCCCCAATCGCCGCTGGAGGAACGCTTATTTGCTGCGACACACTCCAATTGAAACGAATGGAACACAACCACAAACAAAGTTTGTTATGCACGTGTTAAATACTGCCTATGGACGTTTCCTTCTGGCCGTGTCAGTGTGGCTTAGCGGTTGGACCACAGACTTTGGTTTTAAAGGTCGTGGGTTTAATTTCCCGTTCAGGCAGTCTGACTAGCAAGTCCAAAAGGCAACGTAAATATATTTGCATATATATTTATTTGTCTCTATACTTACCATAAAACTGGGCTGCCACGATCCCTGCAGTCACAATGATCAACGACACAGCGATGCAGCAAGACGAAAAAATTCGTTAAAAAATTGAAATATTGACACATTATAAAACAAGAACCCAAATGTGATCTATGGACCTTGATTTTGTACAACAACAACAACAACAACAACAAAAAACGCTGTTCTACACATATTTTGTGACGAGGCGCATGGTAGTCAGAATGATCACAATGTTTAGGAATTTTTATTGTTGTTAGAAATAAAATGGCTGTGGTCTTTGATGGGAATGCTATGCATCCAAACCGACTGAGGGCTGGTGGCTGAGCTGTAGCAGGTGATTGTTAAAAGTGTAAAACATTAACACCTCCAATCTCATTGCACGAATGTGAGAAATAACTAGCACACTATGACGAGTAAGTACTTCAGCACATTTGTTTGTTTTGAGTTTCGTTTTGCCATTTCAAGGATTTTAATCTTTCTTACCCTTTTTAACTGCTTATAAAGCAGTTATTGAAATACAGTTGGGGAGAAAAAGGGGCTGCGTCGTGAGCTATTGTTAAATGACGTTTCGTCCCACTCCAGTCGTTTATTTGAACGGGTCATGCCTATCACCCTTATGGTATGACCGGAAGTGACTGACATATTAGTCGACTTTCCATGATTTCGATTAGAAGACGTGCCAGCAAAATGTAGGCGTTGGTATTGAACAGTTTGTGACTGAATCGTTTGCATATGAAGGGTTGTAGGTCCTTGACTAAAGATTTTTGCCCATTACGTTTCTGTATGAAAAAAAAGTTGAACCGGAACTGGCCCAGCTTATTTCGGGTTTTGACAACATGCACGGAAAACGGAATTCTATCTGTTGTTGGGCTATTGGCGAATCACTGAAAAAAAATGGGGGCTACTTTACGGTTCGCGGGAAGGCTGTCCTAGGATTCTATGCGTATTGGCAATTCGTGTAGTTATGTGGCTCCTGCTACTCATGTAGTTATTGTATAATCGATTATTTAGTGTAACAGTTTGTTGTAGTATAATCAATTCGACAAACTTGTGAGACAACGGGATAGTGCATACTAGGTACGTAGCTAACGGAATAAAGGCAGAATTATAAATTCATTCCACGATCACTTTCGATAGTAAAATAAACAATAAATAGACGGAACAAGTTTACTTTACGCGGCTTATGGGAAGAATAAGGGCTCCTCACCGATTGATCTCTCGTTGAGCTAGAATGACGTAAATTGATCAACTGAACAACATTTTTGCATAAAATGTTTGGGGCAAAGGCCTTGTTTGGCCGTCAGAAGTTATGAAAGCCGCACTCTTTGCGCTGACGGACGAGGGGCCGTATTCTTTCCGTGTTCTCAGCTAATATTTTTTTCCCGTAAACAGTTCAGATAGGTGGGTTGCTATTGTCAGTTTTGTGTGGTTTTGTTGTTATTGTCGGTTAGGTTAGGAACCGGTTTCGGCATTTCACTTGAGGTTATGAACTGGTTGGGGTTTGGCGTTTCAACTGCCGGACTTTTGTCCAGTTTCATGCTTTCTGGCACGGCGCGGTGCTAACTTTGGACCTTCACCACGGCTAAACGGTGCGTTTTCGCCAAAAAATGGAAGAGGAAAACATTACTCAGCAGGTAATTCTTAGTCCATTAAAAAAAAAATCGGACGAGGGCCCGTTTTCTTCCCATGTTCCCTTTACGCACATGGCCCGAAATTCGAAAAAAGAGAAAAAAACCTACTTTTAATTTTCACGGAATGCACTACAAATTTGTCCCAAATTGCGGAAACTCGTTAAATCATCATTAACATAACCTAACCAATTAACTGCCCCAGTATGAAATGCCAAATCCCAGCCAGTTAACTACCTCAGTATGAAATGCAAAACACCAAACTTACCTAACCTAACTGACACTAACAACAACCACACAATAACACACGAAACTGACAATAACAACCCGCCTATCGGAACCACCCAATAGAGAGCTTTGTCTTTCGTTTATGAAAATAATAATATTGCGATTTTTTGCATAAGCAGTTTATGTATTTCTTTATGAAATTCTTGTACGAAACTGATAATAACAACCCGCCTATCGGAACAGTTTACGAAAAAAATATAAGGTGCCGGCCCGGCCCGGCAAGGATTTTAATCTTTCTTACCTTTTTTTGCTTTTTAAAGTTTCTCAGATCGTGAAAAACTCGCTAAAAAATTAAAACTGAAATTTTGAATTAAAATGCAAAACTACCTAGTGGCGGCGGCAGGCAGCGGCAGCGTGCCGAAATTATTTTTCATGAGCAACGGCGTGCGGAATATTGGGAAAACCATCGGCGGGGATAAATGTTGATCCTAACGTAAATTCCACATTGCCAATTGTAGTACAATACACTCGAATATAATTTTTAAGTTCGGAGTATAGTCCCACTTACGTTTCATAACAAGTATTCACTAGTTTGTTAGTCCAGGTGGTCCAGAGTTGCGTCCATTCGTGGTCCAGAGTCACATCGACAACGACAGCCATGTTGATATTAGAGATAACAAATACATGACGCAACAAAGGACACAACTGACGTCAGAGTCGGCGCAAGCGCAGTCCAATTTATTTAGGAAAAGCGGTCTTGGAAAAGCAACCTACATTAAAGGCCGTATCGTATCAGATCAAAAAAGGCAACTAAAATCAACAATTGACATAGATGCAAGCGCAAGTTTGTTAGGTGCTGCCATCACCACACCAATTGGCGAAATTTCAAATTAACCAACGAGGGTGCCAAATTCTGCCAACCGATGACGCCACTTGGCAAACTTGTCGCGTAGGTATTTGTTTCGCCTTCTAGGGGAGCATTGTGGAAGGTAAAGATGGTACGGCCTTTACTGTAGGTGACCATGTTTTGGGTGTTGCGGAGTCATACCACGCCGACTTCGCTTGCTAGCATATAGGAGCTTGATTAGCTAAATCAAGCTCCAAAAACACAAAACCTTCTAAAATTCGCGATGACAACTGTGGAGCGACAGTGCATTAAGTGGAGTGCTATAGAGAGCGGGTTGAAGTACATTATCAATAACAATTGTACAGGAATATTGTTTGCATAGACTGAAGTTCAAAGGGTTTCAAAGGGTTATGGACTGTAGTTATGGGCTTTACAACAATAGAGTGAGTCACTATCATTAACAACGGTTTCTTTACAATAAGCGCAACACAAGTACTGTGTTAGGTTATAAAATCGTTAGGGTATTTTCCTAGGACGAGGATTTGGTGTTGACTAACCCTACAAAAATGTAAAAATAAGTATTTTGATACCAACAAAAGTATTAGGAATTGTTACTGACTTAATTGATGGACACAATTATGACTTTTCAGATAGGTTTTCTCATTTAGTGTTTAGCATACCCGAGAATTATTTTATGTGGTGAGGGAGCATAAAGTTCATGGTAGGCGTTTGTTCCCACCACAGGAGCTGATGCTGCCCCTGCAGTACCATATCCCTGCGGTGTCCCTGACAGTCCCGCTTAGAAATCAACAGGTAGTCTAAACTTATGTGAAAAGTAAGTTAGTCAGGTTGATCGGATGACGTAGCACTAGAAGGTGTGGTCAGGAAGTGGGAGTCCCTGAAGACGGTGCAAGTGGAATGGGGCAACGGGCGAAGATGGCCGAGGGGACCGGGCCCGACGCGGAAGACGTGCGGAAATAACCTGACCGTTACGACGGAACATCCGATGCAAAGAAGTGCTCGCCCTCGAGGAGGCTGAGCTAGAAAGCGAAGTGGGACGTCGAACAAGCGGGGTGGAAGAAGAATGATGATAATTCCATAATATATTACGATTTTAAAACAAACACAAAGAGCTCCTTCAAATTCGGATAATAATAATAACCCCATAACCAGAGACCTTTGATTATGTGCAGCTTTGGTAGGGTTGGAAGCGGAAGCAGTGGAAGATCTTCGCAAGATATACATCGGCAAGGCTGTGAGGGGTCTGACGTTACTGCCGTGGTCACGCCATTTTTACTGATTCTTTCCTATCACTGGCTGTTGACTACGTTGACGGATGAATCGACTCAGCTGGACTAATAAAAAATAAATAAAAACTCGTTATCAAATGTAAAACATGGCCTCTCCAAATATTTAAATTCCTTTACAGTGCAGTAAGCTACCTAAATCCAATAAGCAATGCGACCGAAAATAAGCAACGTCTGTAATTGTAGCGCGTCATGGACAACATCGTCACAACAGGCATTGTAAAAGTACCTCATTGTTATAGTTTAAAAGCAATGACGTCATCAACTATGGCATCTCGGATAATCTCGTCCGTGTATACTTTATGACTAGAAATAGATCTGCTATAGCTTTGACATGTTGTATTGAGTGGTCCGACCCTAGAGAAGCTGTGTATATAATATGTATATATAATCAAAGGTTCCTGTGCAGTGACCATAATACGATCCTTTAACCAAACATTTTGAGGTCCTTCGACTTAAAGGTGCCGGTTCATCGTTTTGATAGTGTATCCCATGTTCTAAACACAGCATCCACATGCCAGATTCTCCGTCATGCAATAGGCTGATGTGAGTCACGTGATCTCGTTTTAGTTATGAATATTCGTAGCGCTGCTGCAAGATGTTGTTCCTTTTTTAAAATTTACTGCTATTTTCGTTATATTGCTCGAAGATTCGACGGTGTTCTGCAGTTGAAAAGGCCAAGCACCTAAGAAAGCGCAGTTGGAAGACGTTCGTAGTTCTTTACAAGCAGGTGCTAAAAAAGCCGTTGACTGTACGTAAATTGGTTTAATTACCACGGCATTATTACGAGTTAATAATCAAATTAAGTTTATTCGTACGTCGTACAAATTCACACCGATAATTGAGTCAAACGTTTTTGTACATCTGCGGCGTAAATGTACGCCGGTATTTCGTGGGCAGCAGTGACTTTAGACAATTTTAGATGCGATGCTGAAACACAGTTTTAAAAACGGTAAAATGCGCTGTTTAACGTAAATCAATCTCTTACAAGCTCTTATCGAGCTTCCATAATAAGTATCAAAGCTAAAAATAATCAAATTGTAAGAAAAATTTCATTTATTAATGCTTTCATACCACATACTCAATATTTCGCACACAGTAATCGTGGGGTAGCACGCACCATTGAATTTCCGTCATTTTTGACGTGCAAACAGCAAGTGAGAATATTGTTAAGAAAAGACTGAACTTGTCGGTTTCTAGGCCTATGCTTTTCGTGAACACACCGTTCTAAAATCATTAACGTGTTTTTTTCACATAACCCATCGTGTGTGTCTGTAAGGGCGGATTTACGCAACGACTCGCCTTTGCATTCTCGCAGCTAGAATTTAATCGCAATGGCAGAGTTGTCGTTGCCATGGTAACAACGCTACCTGGATTAGCTAAATCCGACGTCGTTTGAGTAAATGTTTTATGTCGGATAATCCGTGACAGTAAGATTAAGAATTCCTCCTGACGAAATTTTCTCAGTCGCTTCTGAAATCGTATTATTCAACGTTTTCGTTGCGATGCGAAATAGCTAAAACCGCCGCCATGTTGGAATTTCAGATAATTTCTAGCTTCTAGCTGCGAGAATGCAAAGGCTAGTTGTTGCATAAACGCGCCCTAACAATGATTCTATAACAACGAAGAAGGGTTCCAGACATTCCTGCAAACTGCATTGCAAGCCCCCCCCCCCCCCATGAAACTAAATTAATTCATGTCGTAATGCCATAATGCAAAATAAATTCCTCGAATACGTGAAAAAGTGGCCTACATACCAGAAGTCAGATATGACAGTGATGTACCGTGTATTTTTACGGCGCTCCCTCAGAACTGCTGGCCGGCTTTTTTGGCCCCCTCCGAAAACTTTTACGGAATGCACAGGTAGCCGAGCAGTGTGACGTCAGAGTCTATAAGCATCTTGGTTCCGGCTGTACTTCTCTGGCGTCTTACACAACCGGGTTCGAAGTTAAGGGACTTGTGTATGTCCGGATTTTTCTCTGGTTGTTTCCCCTGAGGGTTTCCTCCGGGTACTCCGGTTTTCTCCCTCATGCGGCAAGAAACAACTGATACGACGGTGGTTCCTTCCATTTAACATCTGTCGCTTGGGCTTCCAAAAAAAAAAGCTTGCCAGTAGACACGTAGTATACTAAAACTGACCTTATAGAATGGCTGCAATTGGATGTCAAGACGTGTAGTAGAACCCTGCAATCGAACCCTTTGGTATCAAGTAGGGAGGAAAGAGTTGTTAGGTTCAACATTTAGAAAACCTTTCAAAATCTGAAAATTCTAGAAATGGTCACCGTAGAACAACCTAGCTGTAACGCAAGCAGCCCAATATAAAGTTATTTGATTTAATTAGCAGTTCTTTTAATGACTGCATTTATTATGAACCATGGTATAAGTCCACGCATAGGTTGATTTGTCATTTATACAAACACTCGTCGTAGCATTCGGGGCCTTCTCAATGCCGTATATTTACTGCAGTATGTTGCCTGACTGCAGTTGGGTTTCTCTTCATTTGATTTGTTGTGATTCCTTTTCTTGAGTAACGAGTTCATCATGGGTGCCAATCGTTGTACTCTAATTCACACAGCTATTAACTAGTTTACTTTATAGAATTCGTTACGAATATTGTACGAAAAATGACATAAAGTTTGATAAAAGTTGGATTACGAGTGCATTTGACACGTGAATGTAAAACTACAAAACGAATAATACCTTGAAGAATTGCGTATGGATTTTTCGTGTCTCTCTGCTTTTAAGAATTTGCATTTTTTTTAATGCAGTTATTTTTACATCCTGGTCTAAGGTTAGCCATTTTTTCTTAAATTAAAGTGTTTTATCAATAGTACTTGTCAACAATTAATTCTAATAGACCACAAACAACTGACAAAATAAGTGTAGGTATAAGGCACGCAAAGAGTCCGATAGCTTCTTCAATTCGTACGGAATTAACTGCCTTTCTCGTTGCACATTGGTGTGGATCAGGCTTAAGAAAGTAGTTTGCCAATAGTTTTTTAAGAACTCCATTAGAATTCATTGTAATTAACCTAAAACAAAAGAAAACCATTGTTAAGCAACAATTTGACAACTTCAATTCTTGATGTAAATATGTACTTTGTACAGAGAGGACAATTGGGGTTACAATTAACTGCTGAGCGAGTAAAACGATTGAGGACGAATACTTGATTGAATTGGATCAGTGTGTTTGTCTGTTCGAGACACGATAAACTCACTCTTTTGTTCATATTTGATTTAAATTTCGTGACAAGGGAGCTTCGGTCTGAGAAATGCACGAATAGGAAAAAAAAATTTCTGCCTCAACTATTTCCGGAAATATTCGGCTTTTTTCTTTTGGAAAGTTAAGCCAATTTTTATTATCGACAGTAAAGGAGCCCAATATATAAGGCTAGTGGCTCCGAGCACTACTACATGACAACACAAAGAAATTTAATTGCTGCTATAAACCCTAATGAAAGATGGGTGTTTTTTTTTAATATACAATATCGAAAGTTCTTTTAGTGTGATGAATGCAGAAAATAATGTCATAGAAAAAAAACCACAATAATTGCCAGTTTTAGAAGTTGTTGAAAGAATGCAGTCGCTTCTTTCATAATTTATTCAGCAAATCTATGAATGGTGGCAGAGCCATCAATATATGTTTGTGAAGTCAGCCCTAATTGAGCCTACGACAAAAAAAAAATTATAAAATCTACAGATTATGAGAAGTACCTCAGTTTTATTGTGACTACGCCGTAGTGAGCCTTGATTGTAGTGGATGCTTCCATTATTGTCGTTTTAGCAAGTAGGACTATCTCGGCATTGGAGAGATGTGTTTTTAAGCCATTTCCAATTTCAAGATGGCTCAAGGGTAAGGTATTTTTTAAAGCTTTCGTTTTTATTCTTTCGTGGTGCTGTTATTCTGGCCCACGGGCGAAATTTATTGATATAAATGAAGAAACCCTCATCATAAAATTATCGGCATTAAAATCGTGCCCAAAGTGGTCGACTGCATCTCATTCGATGTCAGTAACTTCACATGGTGGAGGTGGCTGCCGGCATTGTCAAGCCAAAGATTCTTACACGTTATGTTAGCCGATCATGGGAGACCAATCTCAGTGATCACGTTTGTTAAATATAGAATGCTTAATTGTTGATTAGGTGTTAATAATTGCCTCTTACAGGGCAGTGACACAACGTAGTATTATTGTGTATAACTCTATGGTGGAGCCAGTCACTGGGTTAGCTGCAAGGGGCACTGGACGAAAAAAAGAGGTCGTCTTACTGAAGGCAATGCTATTAGACTGGATTTCTTAAACCTATAACGCGCGATTTTTGTTGTTGGAGAAAACAACGTTTTTTTAAGCCTAAGAATTCCGCTCTCGAATCACTGTCTTGACTAGAAGTGCCGTTTTTCCTTTACACTTTAATCTAGTGCACCTTGTAGCTATGCCCTCCAAATGGTATCTCGTCGCCACTTGACGCTGCTCTATTGACAAAACAACATTGCTTTTATTATTCAGCGCATCCTGTATCGTCTCGTCTTTATACACACACCTAAGTAAAGCCACCTAAACACTGGCCGGGCAACAACTGCTAACTATTCAATGGCGACGCTGCAAAGCTTATACACGGTGTAACAGAACCATTCTCTTGTAACATCTCCAATAGAAATGAAACCTATATGAGCTTATAGAGTCGTTGGGAACCGTTTGCAAGAGAGAGTTTGATTGATCTCAACATGACAAATCAAGGTAATCACGTTTCTGGTTTTTTACCTGACACGTCGTTGACAACTGGTTGAAGGTAGACGAATCTATGGAATCATTGCATAATCCCTCCCCAAAACACAGAACGAAAATAGCTTACGTTTTAGGGACAAAATAAGACATTACAAAATAAGGGCTCTAGGTGAGCCATGGAAGCATATCAGGCAACCCTATGCCACGAGTCACTGCTTTGCACGTTAAACTTTTTAAAAGTAGTTTCCTTTGTCCATAATGTTTGCAGTAATTAAACGATCTGAAACAAAAACGATCTGAAGTTTTTTTTTTTTCAAATTTTGATTAGCCTTAATTCAGCCGAAGCAATTAAAGCTTGTATGGCTGAACCGGCTCAATTTTGAACAATACCAGAATTTTTTTTTAGAGAAGAAGAAATCTGGTAAGGGGAGGAGCCAGCCCGGGGATTCGATCCGATCATCGTCGGGGCCGAAAGATTGTTCAGAATTTGCCAGAATACATCCCATAGCCGCTGAAGAAGCATGGTAACCTCTCACGCTACCCTGGCCGGCAGTCCTGGCGGGGACTTTGCCAAGATCCCCTTTCAGGGGTGCGACCAGATCCGCAAACCTCCAGCAACCAGGCTGAGTTCTCTCACCGCTCAGCCACGATGACCTCAGTGATATCAGAACAAAAATGGCTGCCACCAAGTTTGTACATTAGTTGCAAAGCTAATCCCACTAAGAATTAGATCAAATGTTATGTAAAGAATTTGACCATTGCTACAAACCGTAGCAATGCTAAAGTTTTTCATTTAACGTCTGAGGTAATAGTCGGTGGGATTGGCTTGGCAACTAATGTAGCAACTTGGTGGCAGCCATTTTTGTCTGATATAACTCATTTGATTGGCTGAAACTTGGTGGGTGCTTTCACCCATGTGGGCTTTGTTTCAGATATGACTTCTATTGGTTGTTTTTCTTTTTTTTTGGGGGGGGGGGTTGCATTTTATTTTTGCTAATTCCTGTTTAGTAGGGTGGATCACAAAAATGTTTTTTTTTTTATTTCAAATATTAATAGCGTGGAAAGGTTGGTCTTCGATCTCCAAATCGCTATCTCAAAAGGTGCCTATTTAGGCCTAAAGTTTCACAGTGTTAAGTCAATGGGAAAAATTTCAGTAGTCGTGTGAATCCACTGATCAGTAGATTCAAATCAGTAGATTCAAATCAGTAGATTCAAATCAGTAGATTCAAATCAGTAGATTCAAATCAGT
>JAHWFP010079803.1:0-17987 GCA_023313725.1 Lithobius niger
GACGACCCGTTCCTACCGGATCGTTTATCCTTGGGGAGAACCACCCAGCCTCACCAGTTCCTCCGACGCTTCGTGGAGTACCACCTATGATGGGAAGGGATTTTCAGGATTCATGGTGACCGTCTACGGTGCAGTTGTGTTCTGGAAATTCAAGAAGCAGAGTGTAACATGCTTGAACAGCATGGAATCGGAATTGGTCGCCGCAACTGAGTGTGCTCGGGAACTACTATGGACGTAAGAACTGCTCTCCGAGCTTGGAGCTGCGCACCCGCCGGAGTACCCTCTGCTGCTTACCACTGATAGTCAATCCTTAATTGCCCTTGTCCATAAGCTCGATGTAGGGGCACGATCAAAACACTAGGTTAGAAAGGTTTGGTACCTCCGCGACCTTGTAGCGGGGCAGAAACTTGACCTATGTTATGTCCCCCACTGAGGCTTTAATACCAGATGTCTTCACAAAGCCCGCTGGTCCTGCCCGTTTGCAGGGTTTCCTACAAGCCTTGTGTTTATTTACGTGTCCTCATGAGGTGTGATATCAATGGTGTATATTATGTATTTTCTTGTATTAACTCCGCAAACTTACATTTTATATTGTTTTCCCATAACGTTGCATTTCAACTGGCTCGTTAACAGATAACTCCTTTCTTGTGTTTTGATACTGTATCTTCTGTGTATATCCTTTCTTCTTGTGCAGTTACGTTGCCTTTGGCCTTTGTTGGGCTATGCTGATGTTTAAATGTGTAAATTTCTTCTTGCATAGCACTTGTCAGTTGCTACGTTGGTATGTAAGCCCTTGTTGGGCTATGATGTTCTTGACCATGTACTTCTTACATTGATTTTTCTCTTGTTAGAGATTTGTTTACAGTGACAATGCTTCTTCCATGTTTTTTTCTACGCTATGAGGTCGGTGTTCATTACCAAACGCTCTGCTACCCACATGGACTTGTCCCTTTCTCACGCCCACGAGGGGGGGGGACGCAACTCAATAAATCGTTCAATTATTAGAGGTATCTAATTGTCAAACCGTTCTAAAGGCCTAATTGTAACAATTTTTATGCAAACTGTCCTTTAACGTGATAATGTGACTCCCACTTGCTATTTTGTAACTTGTGTAGGGATGTACCATTACTCTGGGCGAAAACTTGCCAGCCCTCGAGAGAGAAATGTTAGACTGTTTCGTTAGCTGCCTTAGTATCTGGAGCTGTTGCTCTTGGACAGCTGAACTCCCCACTCTTTAACATCGCTTTTGGTAGTGCTGGTAAGTTCTCACTCCATTGTTTCCCTTCTGTTGTAAAACACTATGTTTGCAGGGTAACCATTGTTACCGGTTTTAGTATTGGTTGTTAGGCTATTCTGTTCCTTCTCTTTAACTTCTACTCCTGCAGCCAACCTTCCTAGTACCAAGGCCGCTTTTCCCAGTGCTCATGTATGAGTAAGTGTGTTTTACTTTTGTGATGGGGCGAATTAGCACGGCTGGAGGCAATGTACCCCGTTCACCGACGCAGACGTATTAAGCATATTCCCGACACAGAGGTGACGGACGGATGCCAATACCCAATGCCTCGTCAGGACTTAAATGGAATATAGCGGCTGCCATTTCGGACAAGTATTGTAAGTGTAACCAGTCCAGTCCGTAGTTTACTTACTAACTTTCCAAACATGGTCCTCTTTTGCCTAGCCACTTCTCCCCAGGCCTGCCCTAGACTGTTATTGACAAACCCGTCATCACCTTATTGCTTGTCAGCGATTTGTGTTTATTGAACACCTAGGTGTACCATATTGTGTTTTGCAATTCGACCATTAAAACCAGGAGTTATATACAGTCCCCAACCCAAAGGTTTCAGTGATGTTTCTTCCTTTTCCCTAGTATCGTAATTGCATACCAATCGGTCCACGGACTAACCTCTGGCGCCCTTTTAGACCCTATCGTGCCTACTGCCAAGCCAGGTCAGGGACAAAACTTCCCGTAAGAATTGTCCCAGAAACGGTTTGTTTGTAAGCTCCTGCACCTTCGTTACAGGCTAATGAAACTGTACGTCACCTAAGTTTCACACATCACCTTTGCTCGAACGAAGATGCAAACGCCTTTTAGCTTCCCTATACAATCTGTCTACCCCACCTAGCCCACCTGGTAAAGCAGGGTCAAAATATATCTCTTGTAATCGTTTTTTAATAGATGTCGTCATTCCAAAGTTTAGATATGTCAGTGAGAGATATGTCTGTCTCGTCTCGTTCTTTTTCAGATAACTCCCGACCTTCTTCTTTTTCTTTCTCTTTCGGTTAAGTTTTCGGTCACCAGTGACTCAGTCGGGCTTTGGTCACCATTTTTATATCGGTCCATTTTTTTTTCACGTTTCGTTGGTGTTGTTGTAAGATCGCTTTACGTTTTTGGAGGGGCTGTACAAGTTGGAATGAACGACGACCCGAATTTTTTCTTATTACTTTTGAAATAAAGGTCCAGCCGGGCTCCTTTTTCATCATGGTGCGATGATGTTTACTTTCCGTCAGAGCTCCATGCACGAGCCTGCCTACGTCAGTATCTTTTACAACGTTTTGCATATGTATCAAACGACCTTCTGAGTCCCACTGAACTCTACCATTACGTAAAATTCTCTCGACACGTTTTTTTATATTTTGGCATGATACCAGTCACTATGTCTTCTAATGGTTTCGGTTGTTTAACGTAAGTAGGTTGTACAGCAGCAGCAGCAGCGACTTGCAACATTGTTCTCGGTGTGGCTGGGGGTGGGAGGAACAGGCATGGGCACTGTTCTTGGAGCCGAGATGGGAGGGGTAAGGACGGGCATCCCCGGTGTTCTCGGTGCAGGGGTGGGTGGGACCCCTGGTGCAGTGGCCCCAGGTGACCTCGGTGTGGGGGTGGGAGGTGCCCCCGGAATGGGAACCCCGGGAGCCCCTAGGGGTCCCTGGGGTGGGGCGTGGTGTGTCAGAGTTTTATTCATAACTTTCACTGGTTCATCTACCCATTCGGCATCGTAACGTAGGTATCGATCTTGTCTCGTGTAGTTGGTGATTGGGACGAAAGATACATTTTTTAAAACACTTTTTGGTTCCTTATCCACTCAGCAATCCTGTTATTGCACCTACAATGGGCGGAATTAATGCACCTAGGAACGGAAGACCACCCTTCTGTAAAAGTTTTTGCTTCGCCTTTCGGTTATGATTTCTGGTAGCTAAATATTTCACCTGACGTTTGTAACGACGTAGTTTAGCTTTCTGGCTGGGGCTTATTTTTACACGGCCCTTTAAAGTATTAAGGGCTGCTAGAGATAGAACATTGACTAGCTCCTGGCAATTCAACAAAGCGCACTTGACGTCTTTTCTAACTCTTTTACTGGTTAGTAGATGGAGGACCGGTAGGAAATCTTTAATTATACAAGTTTTCATTCTCTACAAATAGTATGGATGGGTCTTGAAAAATGTTAGACCTGAATCTTAAAATACTCGGTGTTTCCGGTCTTAAGTCCAAAAGTAAATAGGAATAGGGCTTGACTGTAGCAGACTTATAAACCTTCACTAAATCTTCCCCACAAATCCTAATTGTTCGCCTAAAAATGTGTAATCTCGTACAGTTTTCATTATTATTAAATAAAACGCCTGAAGACTGAGAGCTCTTAATTGTTTAACGTATAAATTATGCGCAACAATTACTACACTTATACCCCTATGATGCAAGCCTCTGTGTACTATATCCAATAATAAATATTATATATATAATAAAATAAAGTATTAGGTTGTAATGAACTGTACAAGTCTTCGCTCAGCCCGTAATGAAACGTAATTGGAACTGGTGAAGTTATTTTTAGAGTTTCACACATAGGTTGTTCCTCAGCGTAACAAAAAACAATTCTTTCGGGTGGAGGGAATATAATATTTTGTGAATTTTCTATTAAACTTTTTATCCAGTGTGTTTTTCCTGAAGGAGTTAATCTGACTACTAAAAAGATGGAAGGGTGCTTCAGTCGAACGTCCATTTCTACGCTGAAACTGGTCTCATCCCTCTATTTATAGTAGGATGTTCCCCCTACCCCAACAAATAAACACAACATGTTTCATCATTTCATAAATGTTATTCATTCAGGTTACAGTTATACAAAATAAATCATTGTTAACAATGCTTATACAACAGAAAGTAATTAATCATGAGTTTCTTTGCTAGCTAACAATGCTTTTACATAGGGAAAGTATGCAGCAAATCGAAGGATAAACGGATCCATGAGTTCGTAGTGTTTTTCATCATGAGTTTGAATCCATACTGGTAACAGACTCTGGAACGGTAAGATTGCTTTATCAGTCTCTGTTAAATCTTCAAGCACTCGATTATCCATCGCCAGGAGATGCTTGAGCCAGTTGACACGCTTGCACTTTGAATTCAATATCTTTACAACCAGAGATTTGTCATTGCAATTTGCGAGTGAAGTAATGCGTAGCCCTCGAACGACATCATCTGTTACAAGTATTTTAAAACGAACAAAAGCACAAATCTCTTTTAAATTCTGCACAACGCACAACAAAACTATCTGATACTTGGCACTGAATAGCACTAATGTATTGTAAAGGCTTCCTTTTTCAAACTGTGAATGTTCGGATGGGAACTTGATTGCGTAGCACATACTTTTGCTCGGATTGACGTCTTTGCATTTCTTTGTCTTCAATGCACGTCAAATATCCTTGCCTATCTTCACGTCTTGAAAACACAACACAGTGTGATCAATAGTTCACCAACATTCAATAAAAATACTGTCCCGCTTTGTAAAACGAACACTGGTCACGATTATGCATAACACAAAACGGATACACTTCACGTTTTTCGGCTTTCTTTTTTCAGTTGCTTTTCGCATTCGAAATTATTCAAATCAATCACTTTACTGATGTTGCATTAATTTAACAATAAGTCTTTTAACTTATGGTCACCTTTCACCAAAAAAATTGGTTTACCCATTTGTAAATAAAGCTTTTTTATGCAAGTTAATACTTCGTCAAGAGTATAGCCACATGGAAAATTCTCATACCAAATACCGTGTATATTTTCTGTGCAAAAATTAACGTTAAATCTTTCCTTACTTGTTAGATCGTGAAAGTTAGTCGGTAATATTATGGGCCAGTGATTACGTATTGACTAGCTAAATAAACTTTTTTCTTTAAAATGGTATCAGTTGGCATTAAAGGCATTTGATGCGTAAACAATTAACTTCGTTACATCCATTTTTTAACACACAAAAGGTGTATTAAATTCACACAGCATGTGAAATTGGGGCATTATTTACAATGGTTTGCAAGTGAATGAATGATTAATTTCACCTTCAGCATCACACAATGTATGAAACTGATGGACTGAGAGTTACATGCATGTGGTTTTATCTCCCTCTCGAATAAAAACGATGCGTTTAACGTCGTTTTTCACTGCCAGGGTAACTGCAAAATTACGATCGAGATGAAGTGTTTTTGACTTGTCACTGGTATCGACGATCGCTTGTAAGGCTTTGGAATTTTGAAAAAAAGCTGTGAAATCAGTCGCCTTTATCGCACACCTTTGCTGGTTGGAAAATAACGGATTTTTCCTTCCCCATAAAATCGAATGTGCACATAGCACGAATTTTTAAAACGGTTTACCACACAGAACAAGTTTTCTCCTAACTGACCGAATTTTCCGGTTTCAGGTGCAAATCTCCTACATAACAATCCATATCCCTTACCGTTGTTTTGAGAGTGGTTGAGTATTTGTGTTTTGCCTAAAAGAGGGTAAAAAAACCTATATTAAAAACCGTTAATTCCAAAGCTATAACTTATTTTTACCCTTAATTCCTACCCACTATGCAGTGAAGCAACAACTGTTGTTGTTTTCTTCATTTAAAAGCAACAAATGTACTTAAGATAAATATTTTTAAACACTATTATCTTACCGTTTGGTTTTCCTTGTCCTCTCGAAGCTGCATTTCGTCGGCGGTTGCAGTGTGTGTTTTCCCAACAGCCAATCATGTGCCTTTATATACTCTCGGATCCAGGTACGTGACTTTCTAAGCGACAGATACTGCTATCGCTCTTGATGGTACAATTAGAGACAACATCTTCCCATGTCTTAAGGTGGCCGACAGCGGGGGAAAATAAAAATCTAGGGGTCGAGTTCCGCAGAGGTCCCGGGTTCACTAGTGGGGTTTTAAGGCCATGAATGAACTTTAAGACAAGCAAAAGTTAGTTAAAGTTAAACCGTGTGCACCACAATTCAAAAAGGACACTAGGCAAAGAGCAATGAGTCACTCCAAACACGGACGATTTTTTTATGAAAAGTGCGGCTTAATCAAATCATAGTAACAACAATCTCTTTCGAGTTACAGTGGTTTTTGAAATAACGATGTACGCAGGGTTATTATTAATGATTGTCAGTAAGACATCACGTTACGGGATATTGCGGGCACAGACTTCACGTTACGGGAATATTGCAGGTATGCACCTTTAATTGCACTGAAAACATCTCGTTACGGGATACTGAACAATATGGCGTCACGTAACGGTTTAAACTACAACTGGTGAACTTGAGAAGGTGGGGGGGGGGGACATCTCGTTACGCTATACAAGTGGTACGGAAAAGTGTAGAAAACATGCCGTGGGCTTGCCTAGCAAGTTTTCTGTTGAAACGCACTTGCCTATAACTTTGCGAAAACTGTGAACACAAGACATATAAAGTTAAAAGGTACCCAACGCAACACTTTGAAATTTTAGCACCGGAGATTCGAGACGTCTCACCTCTTCTAGAAAAATGGCCCAGGGACTAAACTGAACGCAAAAACTGCTAATGAGGTCTAATTTACTGAGGCTACGGATAAAGATTATTGACTAGCAATAACGATAATGATTTAGCTCGTAAATTACCTTTTCAATGGCAGAGTTCATCATTGAAGGAGTATGACGGAACGGTTGAAGAATTTAGTCCCTTCGCCGGAGCAGCAAACTTCGTGAACGGACGATGCACAATGATTAAAGATGTTAACGTAAAATTAAAACGACAAACATGGTTAAAATATTAAAAGTGCAGCCAGCCAAGCGTTCCCAGCAAAATGCCGAGCAAGCTGACCATCGGAGGCGGCATGCACCGTTCTCGACAACGCAGGAGATACACTAGAAAAATGTGCTCGAACGCCAGGGATCTCGGATGTTGGTGAATTTGCATAAACACCCGATTGGAGTTGTCGAGGCAGTTATCAAACAAAAAGATGACAAATCGTTATAAACATAAGCAAACAAATTAAATAGTTCACTAAGAATTAGGACTTGATTAGCTAGCATTAATGTAATAGGCAAGATTAATATTTAGGTGTTTATTTAGAGTTTATTTATTTTAAATTAATGACGACATGCGTAACAACGAAAAACTACGGGGATGACGAGCGATTACGTGATGACGTAAAGGACGCGAGCAAGCGGATTTGGACGCAAGGCCACTTTAGATAAGAGATCGGTGCAGCGAGGAGCAATCAAGCAAAGCAGCTACCGATAAAATGTTATATGGAGCTTAGTGCCATCGGGAAGCCCGATACTGCCCACTTCCGTGAATTATTACCTTGTTTACCAAGGAAAAATCGTGACTTGCGATTGGAGAACAAGTCGCCCACAAAACAGGTTTGCGTTGGTGGCTGAGAGGGAAAAAGCCTACAGGCAGGTGATTTATGTGTCTACTATAAAAAACATGAGTGGCTAGATCCTGTTAACTGAAGGACAAACGCACCTACATTATAAGTTTATTGGTCTAGGTAAACCAACCTTGTAGAAACACAACCTGATACGCTACATGAATTATTCAGTTGTTTTTATGTCTAGCTTACTCAGGAATCGTGACTTTGGTTGTCTGTTTTGTGGTGTTAATGTGGCCAGTTTCTAAACACGAATTGCTAGACTGAAAAAGTTCAAGGTTGACTAGCTAACAGTTCTGTTATGCAATAGCGCACAAGGTTAACTAGTTTTGTACAAAGTCGGAGTTGCGAACTTAAACCAGCATAATTTTCGTTCCACATCATTTCGTTAGTGTATTTAAATTATAGACAACTGAAAGTTGATTTAAAATGGAAATATACAACATACAATGTAAAAAAGGGTGGATAAACTTTATTTCAGATATTTAGGTTTATTTATGTACAATTTAAAAAAAAAACTGTTAAAATCGGTTCAGCTGAGTAATAGCTTTGAGATGGTCTGAAACGAGAATGCTTTGTGAAGGTCATGGCCAAACGATGTATTGTTTGTGTGATAATTTACGTTCATAACATTTCGTTAGGTTAATTAAAATATAGACAGATAAAAGTTGATTTAAATAAAAAATATGAAACTTTCAATATAAAAAAGGATGGATAAGCTTTATTTTAGGAACGTAAGTTTATTTAGGCAAATTTTTGAATAAATTACTATTAATGTCAAATCCATTTGAGTTATGATTTTGTGTACGTCTGAAACGTGCATTTCCAGACAAATAAACATGAAGGAATGTAGACATCCTACTTATTTGTCTTTCAGATAAAGTAGTCTAATTTTCGTTCATATCATTTCGTTAAGATAATTAAATTATAGACTTATAAAAATTGATTTAAATAAATATTATGAAACTTTCAGTGCAAAAAGTGGTGGATAAGCTTTATTTTAAGAACTTAAGTTTATTTAATTAAATTTTCGAAGAAAAAACAATTAAAATCAAATCCGTTTGAGTAATGGTTTTGTGTACGTGTGAAACCTGCATCACCAGACAGAAAAAAACGTGAAGGGATGCATAGATCCGTCTTATTTGTCCTTCAGATACAGTATAAAAGCACAGGCTGAAAATTTTACGAAAGCAGATTCCAGGCAAACATCATAAACTACAATGCGTTTCCCGCAAAAACGTGGTTATGTGCCCAGTGATGAAGATACAGATATGGAAGAATTATGCGATGAGATGTTGAACGAAGTACAAAGATCAACGAATCCTTAACTTACAAGGACAGAACAAGCAGAAAATTTATATTCCGAAAACATACTTATGGCACCAAACAACCAGCAGTGCACAAGAATATTAATCAATCGAGAAATCGACAGAAAGAAGAAGCAGAAAATTCATGGTGGTATAGATTCATGCGCACAAACGGACTTATCTATTCCATCAACGAGTCACATATTGACGTTGGTTAGTTTGAGTGTTGACAAACAAGAAGAACAACTGAAACAAGAACAACAACAACAACAGCAAAATAATTCCTTCAGCCCTGCATCACCCGATGAGGACTCATCAGTCCAACAAGAAGAAGAACAACAACAACAGCAAAATAATTCCTTCAGCCCTGCATCACCGGATGGGGACTTGTCAGTCCAAGAAGAAGAACAACAACAACAGCAAAATACTTATTTCAGCCCAGCTTCACCCGATGGGGACACTTCATCCAATGTTGTGATCATCGAACAAACAGAAAAAAAATGAAGACTGTTTTATTTTTTAAAGAATAAATATCCACCCTCATCCCTACTCCTAATTCCTCAGTTGTCATATCCTTCACCCAGAAAACAAATAACAACAACAAAAAATCAAAAATCAGTATTCTCTCACTGATAAATAGATCTATTTTCTCAAACCATCGTTTCCTTCCTCCGAGCTGTGATTGGTTTGTAGGTAGCTAATCACGCTCCGGAGTTGGCGATGGAGTAAACGGAGCTTAAAACAATCTAAAAACTTAGTGAACCTCGTTAAACGAACGATGACGTATGAAAAACCCGACTGTCTGTGGTACAACTTTTAAAGCTTTACTTACTTTCGTTTACGGAATGCGATTTTCGTTTTTAATCTAAAGCTATAAGTGTTAAAACTTTAGAGGCTGTAGTTCTATTGCCTACCGACAAACCCACATTATGTTAACGATTGGCGGGACTTCTTTCCTGCCGCTATCGTTGCTACGCAACGCTCATTACAAGTCAACAATGGGTGGGACTACAGAGCGATGCTGGCTTGCTGACGTGTTAGTTCTGATTTAAAAACGTGATGGCGCCACCGTGCCATTCACATGTATGCAACGAACCTCGTTATAACGAATCGGACACAATTTTTTTAGTTCAGAAATACAATTAACTTTAGGACACTAAATTTAATTATTTAAAACGTTAGACTTTTGGAAGGACTGTTTAGATTATTTTTACTCTTATTGATCCTCACATTTCCATGTTGTTCTTCGTTATAAAATTTAAAAAAAACATTAAACAATTAGATTACTGTATTATGTATTTGTGGGGTGGGGTAAAGGTATTAAACTTTATTAAAATAAAATCGTACATGTTTATTTTGTCAATTCGTCACCTTTGGTGGTAGTTTTACGTAATGCGGCACGTGTCGTTTGTAGCATTACTGTTGTGACACGCTTGATAGACGAAGGTCTAGTTGTTGCTTTACGTCGAAAGGTCATAAATGACGTCACATCATGCATTACCGGTTCTGTTGGTGGTACTGGTGGTGTTGTCAATGCTGACGTTGACGGTCGTGGACGTGACTGTAATACGTAAGTGGAGCCGGAGCTTGTTTTAGTATAACACTTTTTTTTACTATTAATATTACATTAAATCAAGACCCATTGGAATGAGCCAACAACTAAGGAATCAAGTAAAGAATGTTTGTTATTCCTGATGAATGGGTTGTGTAGACACATGTTTAGACTCAAGGCTGCAGCAGTAGTTTTATTAAATGTTAATTCCACACACTCACACCAAACAGGTCACATTTTTTTTCAAATGTAACTTTGCACCATTTATGTCTTTATGTGAAAGTATGTTTTCACGTTATGCAATGTAACATTAATACTCTTTGTCTTCTTATTTTGCATGATTTGAATCATCTTGAACTGCTGACAAGTCTCCCTATCAGTACTCAGATATATATATATATATATATATATATATATGGTAGCATCTCCTTATGTATGTACGTATGCAGTACAGCTGGTTGATCCCATTTTACCATCCGACGAGAATATACAGGGTGACTCAAAAGTCTGGATATGCCTACTGTCATTCCAAATCTACTAAGAGGAGAACCACGAAAATGTACACACATTTACTATGGGTCGGGGACATGTAATGATGCTTATTTAAATGACCTCCATTGTTTACATGTTATTTACATGTCCTCCAAGGTCATCACGATCCTAAAATGTGAATTATGCGTCGTAGAATAAGGGTGTAAATTGGAAAGTTGCAGAGGACCGTGAGCCAATGCTAAAGCATAAGCCAGAATGAAAATCGGAAAATTAGGGTAGGAGTTATCCTTCAAACAAGTTAGCAATAATGGCTTCACTGCATGTCTTCATGCTGTCCAGCAGAGAAGCAGTACGGGATACACAAACAGGTTTTTTTTCTACCTATCCCGAACGTGTGGTGCATATTCCACAAAATTGAAAAGTGGTTTTCTAAAGCATGCATACGTATTACACCTGGGCGGGCAGGTGGAGGGGGGAGTTAGAAAGGTTTGCTGCATGTCAGGACGGAAGTGAGCATGCAACACTCATTTGGACAAATACCTTCCCTCCTCTAATACATGCTTGACATGACTGATAATAAAACGAATCAATTTAACTAATTCCCTTTGCTTTAAATAAAAAACATTGACTAAAGCCATTATCTCTCTTGCTACTCCCTCCCCACTCAAGGAAACATTTACAGAATTCCTCCTCTCCTCCCCCTCCAATGTAACTGAACGAAAGCATGCTTCAGGAAACCACTTTCATGTTTTGTGGAAAACGCACCACACGTTTCTGCTTAGGTTAGAAAACTTCTTTCTGTATCCCGTATTGCTTCGATACTTTCGTTTGGTACGGAGTCTTCTCTGCTAGACATTCTGAAGACATGCAGTGAAGCTATTATGACTAACTTGTTTGAAGGATAACTCCTACCCTAATGTTCCGATGTTCAATCTGATTTTTGCTTTATCATTGGCTCACGGTTCTCTACAACTTTCCAAATTACACCACTATTCTACGACGTACAGTTTAAATTTTAGGATTGTGATGACCTTGAAGGACCAATCCAAGGTCATTTAAACTAGCATCATTACATGTCCTCCGACCCATAGTGTATGTATGTATATTTTCTTGGTCCTCCGCTTAGTAGATTTGGAATGGCAGTAGGCATCTCCAGACTTTTGAGTCACCCTGTACATGCAACCTGTTTTCTGATCTTAATACCAGCACTCCGTCAACTGCAAGTTGCCAGTTTGCACTGACTTGTATCTGAAATACGGGTAATCTGTGTGGTAGTTCTAATTTTTTACCCATAAAATAATCTCTGTTTACAATTTGCACTTTAGAAAAGCGACTCCAGCTACCTCCTCAATGTCATAAGCAACTGTCATTCCGCATCATTCCTCATCAAAACGGACGTTACACATTTCGTGTTTTTTACCGATTGCTGACTTCCCCCTGTAAGTGATTGAATTTATTCTGTTGTCTATGATATTTGGCGATGAAATATTTTGTTTTTAAAAAATCCTGGGCTAGCATGCATTTTGAAGGAGTAGTTGGTTATAGCCTCACGGCAACCAGTGACTATTAGGATGTACTCTGGGACCAGTAAAGGGTTTCCATGTTATTTATTCTTGACTTTGAGCTCAAAGTTCCGATCCACTTCTTTCTGTTTGATGCGCCCATTAGTCAAATCTCGTGGAAGTTTTTCACGCGATGTGACCAGAATCGGAATTGGTTTCTACGCCATAGAATTCTTCACCTTTCCCATGGATAGGTGAAGAATTCTAGGGTTGCAGAACCCCAGGATTGTGCAACCCGACACTGAGCCAAGGAAAGAAAGAAGCCAGGATAGGTGAACAATTTCAGGTTTATACCAAGAGTCACATGGCAGTCCCTGGGAGATCTTGTGAGTGGTTAAGAATGATCTATGGTCGCCTGTAGCAGCAGTGCTGTGCGTTGGAGAGTAGATGCTGTAGTGAGTTACATGTTTAGCTTTTCAGCTGTGTTATATTTCGTTGGCCAATGAAAAGATGTACGCAAAATCTGATTTGGGCACAAATAAACAATGTGTTGCCATACCCTATCAGCTCCCAAGTGCATTCCCACATGGCGAACAGGGCCTTCTATACCTTTGGCAAATTCCTACAGTCTCCACAGGAGGGGGCCTCTGGAAGATCCCATAAGGCTGCATTTGAGAAACGACTCGCTTTTGCATTCTCGCAAATAGAAGCTAGAAATCATCATAAAGATGGCTGTTTTACCTCTGCCAGCTCGCTACGAAAACAGTCAACAATGTGATTCCAGAAGCAACTGGGAAAACTGTGTCGTCTGGAGTAATTTTTTATCTTATTGTGACGGATTATAAGACTGCAAGCATTTATTCAAACAATGTCGCATTTACCTAACCCAGGTCGCCTTGTTACCAGGCCAGTGACACCTTTGCCACTGTGCTTTAATTTTAGCTACAGGAATGCAAAAGCGAGTCGTTGCCTAAAAAACATGTCCTAAGCCGTCTCTGTTAGTAGTTCCCCTTAGCAAAAGAATTGTGCATCAGTTTCCTGATCACTGATCTATAAGAAGCTATCTCTTTTACATAGCACACGTAGCATATATCAGTTTGATTGTTAATACAACAGCATAGTCATAGAACTAATAGTCATAGTCTAACTAATAGTCATTAGTGCCACCAATCCATGCTTTGAATACATTCTGTCTGGGACCATTTTGATTGAAATCTCTTCTATGTGTGACCTGGTAGTGTGGTTCTCTAGCGACCTAAAATCCACAACCCTATGTTGCAAGATTTCTGCCGCAGCTTGTCGTAGATTAGCTATGGTCCGGCGTTGCTTTACTTCTGCCTGTGTAAAGACTAAGATTTGGGCCTATAAGGTATTTGTTCGCCCTGTCTTGGTATTTGCTCGCCTAGTCTGGTCACCAAACCTTCTGCAGGATATTGACCGGCACGAAGCTGTTCAACACTGCTTTACTCGTAACCTTAATGGATATCGAAATTATACTGCTAACAGAAGGCTATCCATGGCCCATCTTGAATCCCTTGAATTGTGAAGGCTCAACGCAGACGTTGTTTGGACATTCAAAATCTTGCATGGACTGCTCTAAGTTGACGTGCCATTTTTCTCATTTGCAAATTGTAACACTACACGGGGCCACTCACTTAAACTTAGCAAACCGTTTCGGCCACAGATTGTAGGAAATTCTTCTTTGCGTCACATGTTGTCTGAGCTTGGAACTCCTTTCCGGAAGTTGTTGTCATTGCAACAACATGAGCGTGTTTAAACGCCATTTGGAAGAACATTCACTTGCTAGGATTCTCAAACGAAATTACCATCCTTCACAATTCTCTCTTTTTTTTTACAAGGAACGGATTTAGTGGACAACGCCCTTCCGTCATCCTGACCATTAAATAAGTATACAAAGTTATACTTATTTATTTATTTATTATCAATACTACTGAGCAAACTAAGGTCTCAGGTTAGGGAAAGTAACAAGTAAATGCTGAAGAACCTGGCATTGCACTTGTTGCTTTCCTGCAGAACTGTAGAGATGCGTGAATCATCTTTTATTTATTTATTTATTTATTTAAATTAGTTGTAGCGCCTAAGGGCATTAAACAACCTCAAAATAACAAAGAAAAAAAAAAAAAAACCAATAATATTTACACATTTGAATGGCTGCAACAAGCAGGCAAATGACAAGACAACAAATATTTACAAAAAACCTCATAATTGTATGCACCAACACTATCATTTGCAAGCCCATTCCAGTCCCGAATTGTTCTTGGGAAAAACGACTCGGCCAGTACATCGTACTTACATTGAAAGCGCCTAACCTTCTTCACATGGTCACCTCTCCCCAAATAGTCAGGTGACAACAAGTACTCTGCAGGATTGAGAATGGTATTGTCATGATATATCTTGTAAAAAAGGCCAAGTCTACGATCACGTCTTCTTACACTTAAAGGCTGCCAGTTCAGTGAGTTCATCATACCAGTTACACAGGCTTCTCTGCGATAATTGCCTACGACCATTCTAGCACCTCGACGCTGCACTTTCTCTATCTCGCTGATTTGGCACTCAGTAGCAGGATCCCACACAGCACTACAATATTCAAGCTTCGATCTTACCATGGCCTTATAAACCACTTCTCTGGCTTGTTGTGAGGTACCAGCCAATACTCTATTTATAAATCGCACATCAGACGTTGCCTTTGTACAAATATTGGCGATGTGGTCATTCCATTTCAACTTGTTGTTTATACAGATTCCCAAAACAGAAATTTTGTCAACCACCTGTAATACGTTACCCCCAATACTATAGTCTGGCATAGTAACATCCTGTTTTCGTGTAATGAATAAAACTTTAGTCTTGTCAATGTTTAGATTCATTTTCCATTTTTTACACCAAGCAGTCACCTTGTCCAAATCAGCCTGTAACAGTTGTCTGTCCTGTTCAGAGTTAACAATTCTGTACATATTTGCATCATCAGCAAACAAGACGGAGTTTGAGGTAATTTCTTCAACAAGATCGTTAATGTAAATTAAGAATAGTATGGGACCACTTACTGATCCCTGTGGCACTCCCGAGGAAACTTCCACTTCACTGGATTTGGCACCATTTACAACAACATACTGTTTTCTATCGCGAAGGAAGGCACGATACCAATTAACCACTGCCTCGCTGGTTCCATAGCTTATCAGCTTTAAAATCAATAAATCGTGCGGAACCGTATCGAATGCTTTTGCCATATCTAAAGCAACAAGGTCAACAGATGCCCCTCTATCCAAACCCAAAGCAATATCATGAATCATGCTTAGCAAAAGCATCTCGCATGAAGAACCTTTGCGGAAACCGAATTGCTTTTGAGAAAGCAAGTTGTTTGATTCCAAGTGATTTACCAGGTTGCTTACAATAATATGTTCCATCATTTTACAACAAATAGATGTTAGTGAAACAGGACGATAATTTTCAACCTCACTCCTCTTACCACTTTTGTGTAAGGGTGCCACTGCAGCAGTTCTCCATTCGGTTGGCACAGTCCCTTCGTTTAAACTCTGTCTGAATATATGAAATAAATACTTGGCACTAATATCTTGTGTTTCTTTCAGCATCGTGCTAATAATTCCGTCAGGACCTGGTGCTTTGCCATCTTTAAGGTTACTTATTAGTTTGACAATACCTACGTAAGTAACATCAATATCGGGCATTTTGGTGGTACATCTGGGATTCACTGTAGGAGCCTGTGTGCCGTTGTCAGGAATTGTAAACACTGATTCAAAAAAGGAGTTGAATTCGTTCGCTCTTTCCCGATCGTCAGTGACCTGCTCTTTGTCTTTAGTATGCAGAGCCGGTATACCACATTCTTTTCTTTTTGATTGTTTGACATATGACCAAAAGTGCTTCGGATTTTTTGCAAACACCGAGCCCAAATTTTCCAGGTATGCTCTTTTACCTTCTCTGAGTAATTGTTTGGTAGTCTCTTTGTGGTAACCAACTTCTGCCCACTGCGTCACAGTTCCAGTCTTTCTTGCACGCTGCCTCATTCTCTTTCCTTTCCGAATTTGCCTCTTCAAATCGACGTTAATCCAGGGCTTATCCTTCTTCACCTTCACGGGCACACACGGTGTATGTTTCTCAATAGTGCTTTTCAAATCTGTTTTAAATGCAAGCCAGTTGTTCTCTAGTGTTTGTTCGGGGGTACGCTCAGCAAAAGTCACGAAAAGTTCTTCAAGATCCTGATTTATCTTTGACCAGTCCGCTTTATCATACCTCCATTTCATTTTTGGACCCTCCACAACACGATGAAGGCTAGTTGGAAAAACTACTCTAACCAGGGAATGATCAGCAACACCTGCCTCGACAGAAACACTCTCTCTTGCAGCCACCACTGAAGTGAAAACTAAGTCCAAACAATTGTCTTTTCTAGTTGGCTGCTCCACGATCTGCTCTAGAGCAAACTCGTCCATCATCATTTGCAGTGAATCAGGTTGAACAATGCTACACTGGTTTCGCCACTCTACGTCGTGCCATTTAAGTCCCGGTAGATTGAAATCTCCAGCAATAACAACATTGGAGTTGTTTCTTGGTATGATCTCCTTAGCTTGTTCATAAAGGACATCAATGGCAGATTTATTTTCTTTTGGCCTGTAGAAACATGCAAAATAAAACACACCAGTAGCCGTTGACACTTTGCACCAGCATGTCTCAACATTCCCAGCAGGAGACACAATAATTTCCTCACTGACCAAAGAATCTTTAACTGCTATAAGGACGCCTCCTCCTCTTGTGCGCCGGTCATTTCTGTACACCACATAATTTCTTGGAAACCAGTAATACGTAGGGTCATCATCGCTCAGCCATGTCTCTGTACATAGCAGGACATCAGGTTCTTCAGAGAGTAACAATTCATTGAGTTCCACATCTTTATTTCTAACACTCTGAAAGTTAATTAGCATAGCCACCAAGTTTTTGTTGTCTGGTTGGGTTCTACAGTTTTCTCCCTCTTTATCTTCATAATGCGCCCATTCCGTATGACCAGATCCTTCTCCCCGGTGTTCACCCTGTTTTGCAGTTGTCGATATAAGTTTTTTAGCTCATTTCTCTCCTCCATGGACCGATCTGGTGAGATGCCAACTTGCTTGGCACCATTTTCCATAAAAAAGTTACGGCAGCGGAAGGC
Source organism: Lithobius niger (assembly GCA_023313725.1). NCBI lineage: Eukaryota > Metazoa > Arthropoda > Chilopoda > Lithobiomorpha > Lithobiidae > Lithobius > Lithobius niger. The sequence continues at coordinate 17,676 of JAHWFP010079803.1, forward strand.
TTTTTGTAAAACTAGTTCTTGTTCCTCGTAAGATTTTAGTTTGACCAGCAATGGCCTAGCTTTTTCAACATCAGTTGACCTTTGACCCAATCTGTAGCACTGGATGGTGTGTACTTTATTGGAAACGTCCAGCCTCTCCATCACACATTTTACCTGAGACACATCGAACGTTTGCCTGGCTTTTCCTTCAGAATCCCCACTTTCAGGCACATTGTGAAGAATAACATTCAGCTTTCTAGATTCCCTTTCCTTCAATGTCTTTTCAACAAGTGTAGTACACATGTTGGCAGTGATTAACTTATGTGGCTCAAG
>JAHWFP010079803.1:18387-33785 GCA_023313725.1 Lithobius niger
AAGAAAACATATGCTGACAAAGTTTCAGGTAAACGTTTACTTGAGCCTTACTTTCATTCTCCATCTCATTATCAACATGACCTTTTGCCTCTTCAAGTCTAGACTCAACATCAGGCACTAGCAACTCAACAAGCTGTTTCAATGAATTAATTCGCTCGTCTTTAGCTTTTAGTTGAACCCTAATTTCCATGATTTCACTTTGTAACTTTTCTTTCTCGTTTTTGATCGTTTCAAGGACGTCAAAAACACCACACATCTTGCACACAAAAACGGTATCTATATCCTGTATTTCTTCAAATGCACCTTTCAAACCAGAGTTTTGAAACAGAACCCAGTCGTCACATTTTCCACACTGTATCCATTCAGATTCCACGTCAATTTTAGCAAGCTTGAAGGAATTCCTCTTGCCCGGAGAATTTGACGGTTTCTGAGGACTGGTTTGGATCGTGCAGGTGATTACTTAAGGTACATTCAGTCACTTTAAAAAAAAAACGAGCCCATGGTAATCATAATTTGAGTGAAACAATTAATTTAGATTTCAACACTTAATGGTGTACATTTGAATGTTTTGATTGACTTCTGTACAGGTTATCGATTTAGTTTTATTTTTATATTTTTATGTCGATTTAAAAAAATTTATGTTTATTTTTCATATTTTTTAAATGAGTATGCCTCATAAGTTTTCCTTTATACTAAACAGATGAAGGAGGCAAAAAAGAAAAACTGGGTGTTCGTAATTTGATCTGTTCTATCTCCGTGCTGGGTGCTTTTCCCCTCCTTCAGTTTAAAGATGCACGTATCCTCGGCACCAGCTGTCAGATACGCAAAAAAATCGTTTGGGAACTCCTTTCCCTTTTTAAACTTAATGATTGTCTACGTGCTGAACCAGTGTTTGATATGACAACTGCAGTGCTCGACGAAAGGTGAGAGCTTTGTTAAAATACCTAATCCTTCAAACCCAACGGTATCAAACCGAATTGGTAAGAAGGTCTGCCAAATTCTGTAGTTTTGTGACCATTATAACTTTTATTAGTAGTATCATAACCGACATAATCCCACTGACTAATTTTTCGAAAGTTTGTATTTTGTGTGATCCAAGTGTGTACACATATAAACTTACATTGGTCTTTCTTTTTACTTTGACCGGACCTGGATTTTATCAAAAACTCAAATTTGTTTTTCCAAATTGTCCTTATATTTGATGATGAATGTTTTCTAGGTTGCATTACTACAATTCACTTTACAATGCATTATGCATTCGTAATATTGTGTATTTGACAACACGTGTTGATTTGAAAACAGGCCCAGCAAAAAAACGTAAGAGTCCCTATATACTGGTCATTTTGGGTCGCCCATTCAATGAGCAGGTTTCCATATGTGTTCCAACACTTCTGGTGCTGAACTGAGGTTGGTGGGGTCGGGGGAGGGGGGGGGGAGAGAAGACGGATTCTGACAGCTTTAGAAAAGAATTCTAGGAAAAATAATTTTTTCCTTATGGTAAAGGTTTTGTTTACAGTTTAAAGAACAAATTTTCATGGACCCTCCAAAGACCATAATAATAGTTTTGTACCTTTTTAGAATGCTAGCAAGCAAACAAAATTTTGTTCAAGTTATAAACTTAAACAAGTTTTATAAATGTTTTGGTAATGTCAGATTTAGGCTATATACCTTTTGACCCAAATCAAGGTCATGCGCTTTTGGTAAAATCTTGTAAGGTCACAAAGAAGCCTCTATTCTTCTTGGGGCCTGGTACAAGTGTTCTCCTAAGCCCTCGCTATCCTCACCCCTCGCCAACCTTTATGTGGCATTTCAAGAGAGAAGACAACTGGAATTTTGGATATGACATCTTAAGAGTAGTTAGAGTCATATATTGATGACAACCTTCTTGCCGTAAAACAAACTTACATAGTAGAATACATTTATTTGAACGTTTCAATTCATAGTGGGGCTGTAACGATCGCTGAATTTCTGCTAAACTGACACTGAATTGATTAAATTTGCTAAAGTTGACTTTGCATCCATGTTGGAACACATTCATACAAAGTCGATTTTTTACAATGAGAAAATGCTTAATTAGAAATACCATGACTAAACCGCCCAATTCCTAGTCTGTAGCACTACCTATTTAGAAGGTTTTTGCTCCAGGTTTTACTCTTTGAACGTTTTTTTACGTTTCAACCATTACGCGTTCTATAGATGAATTGGTGATGTTTTTCACTATTCTACTTGCCCCAATAAAACGTTTGGACTCAACTTTGTGTTCAATTAATTTCTTCCAACTTTTAATAATGGTGTTTGATCGTAAGACGGACTTCAAAACACCGAAGAGCGGGTTTGTGACGATATTGTTTACGAGAGAGGCCAGTAAATTCGTAACCATGTTCATCGTCTCTGTTGAACAAATAAAAAAAAGTAGCAGACACAAAGTACATTTTCACTTATTAGTAATTAATTGGGTTCCATGCTTCGCCTAAAACGCAATTTCTGTTAGTACCTTCAGGTTTTTTCCACTAATGGGTGAAGGATATTTTTGACGTAATCATCCAATCACAACCCGCTTATTCTGATCAGCACTATGAATGTTCTACCAAGCGTGCAAATAATAAATCACATACTTAAAGGTTATTAGAAAGATTTAATTAGTTACTTATTAATGAATGAAAAGCTAAATTCAGTATGTCAGAATAGTTTATGATAGGTTATAGTTGGTTATAGATTATAGCAATAGTCGACAGGACATCAGTTGCTAAGAAACGTTCTGGTTCTAACTAATGCTAACTAGTCAAAACTGTAAAACTCGAATCTTCGCAAATGGCGGCATTACTGGTCAATACGTTTGATTTCTTTATTCCTACATTACGTAATGCATTACACCATAATAAATATGCTTCATGTGAGCTACAGTGTACTACATGTCCGCAGTGCATCTTCTATCGATAAATGGTAACGTGAAGGTGTTTTAACCCTATTTTAGTAGGAACTGAGTTCGTTTCTATAGCAACCAAGATATCCAGGAGCCCAAGGAAGTAGCTTAGATAGAAATTAACTTGGCTTCCAAAAGTGCACTGGCAAATGATTTGCGATTAGATAAACTAAAACTAAATACGAATAAATGACATATATGGATGTAAAAAACGAATTGCTAATTTAAATGTTACGTAAACATTTATGATAATTTTAGCAATGCATGAATTAAAGAGTTTTCTGTGATATTCTGTGATCATTTCAATGGAGACACAGTCTGCGAACATCTTTATCCTGATGCTTATTACGGAACGAAATTAAAACAAGAAGAAAGTGATGAGGTACAACACATGTGCCAATTATTATAGACTTGCTAATAAATTAACAACAGCATAGCCTAACAACATAAATATAACATCTTGAAATCCTTACTTACGTCCGTAAATATTTGTAATTAATATAGTGTATTAATAAACTGATAAGACTACTTCTCGTGAGATAGCCTGATTAAAGAAATACCCACCCCTTCTGCAGCCTCTGGTATTGATCTTTTTGGAGCACGTAATTTAAGTTATAAATCTATCTAGTTTTGCTTCCTTAAAGGGGGATTGTCACCAAATAAAAGTCTACAGCATCTAGCACCATCTAGCTGTGTCTAGTTTACTCAGTGCTGCAACTAGCTTTTTCCAAGGAGGGGTGCATGGGCAAAATGTTGGTCCCTTCTCTACAAGTATACCATTTTGGGGGCAAAGTGGCTCCCAATTCCGACGGAAATGTAGTGAATTTGTCCAAGTTGGGCCCCTGACTCGTAAATTTAGGGCCACCTGCCACCTGGGCCTGGCTGTCTTGCACCCTTTGCACCACCCCTAATTGCGGCAGTGAGTTCACTGTAACGTTTACTCGCATCAAACAAAGGAATGCACAAAGAAGTTTCTTTCAATACAACAAACAAGCCACGTGCAACCTCAATTATTTTTTTAAATTTGGTGCTTCACGTACACCTGGGAGCAGGCGTATAAGGTAACGATATTACTGCCACTAGATGATTCTATGGTAAATTCTTATACTCGACGATGGCACCATTCAGTTTTACAGCTTGCTCCCAATTGGACGAGGAAGTACCAAATTTTCACTCAATAATTAAGGAGGCATGAAGCTTGTTTGTTGTGTTAAAAGATATTTGATTTTGTGTTCTTTTGCTTGCTGCGAGCTGGGGCTAGAGAGACCAAGATAGATGTTGCAAACTTTTGTTTGGTGGCAATCCGCCTTTAAACACGTTTGTGCATTATGTTGGCAAAAAAAACAAGTACAAACCACTCAAGTGTTTAATGGGAGCAAAAACCTTCGGGCTACAAAAATTATCGATAATTACCCTTGCAATCGGGATATTACCAATGATAATTTCAGAATAATTATCAGATACATGGTTCCAAGGATGCATTCAACTATTTTCCTTTGAAACTTTTGAAATAACGGTGCTATCAACTTGGGGTATAGAGCAAAAAACTGAAGGGGAAACACCTTCAAAATGGTATACTGAAACGATAGACTACATTTTAGAAAAAGAATCAGATTATTGAGTCACTCGTTTTTGAAGTAAATTAACCAACAACTGTTCCAAACGAATCATTATAATATAGATTAAAATTGTCTGGCGTGATCGGAACGGTACAGTCATTGATGCTGTAATTTGTTGTGAAGTTCAATAATTTCTTTATCATCTGTGTATTTAGTGTTTTCCCACTGATTGATTCAATGGATTTGAATCCTCGCAACAAACAGTCAGTAGAATTCCACCTTCCACCTGCTCCAAGCGGATCACCAAATTGCACCGTCATTATGAAGATGATGAATACCGGCAATGTAGCCGCAAACTGGTGAGAATCTAAAATATGAAAATAACAGGAAAGGTTAGTGATATTTGACGCTGAAATAAGTTTCGGTATTCATATATTTAAAATGCGGTTCCTCTATTCAGGTTAATGTATTTTCCTAATGACCGAAAAGCAGAGGTTGAAACATGGGCTCAAGTTGGCGTCTTTGCGGAAAGTGAAGTTGATCACGTACGTAAATATAAGTAATTATTCTTGGCAACACGTGAACATCCCACGATCACTTTAACTTCGTTAAATAAACATGTGAAAAATGGTGTGTGAGGCGAGGGTGCAGGCAAAATCCTGAATATTACTCCTGAAAACTGTAGCACAGTAAACTAACTAAAATATCCTTATATCCATTACTGTGAAATCCATTTACAACTGTGTGAAAGTATGAAATATGGAGAAAAATGACAGATTTGAAGTAATCTAACATACTTGAGTATGAACATTACTTGTAAATATTCCAACTTTTGTTAACGACATTTGTTAGACATTATACTATTACTAAAACTTTTGAAATTTGTGAAAATCAACAAGGTTAAATCGACGAATTTTGGCAGCATTATTGGCAAGTACACTACCTATTTATTCTTCTAACCTGGCTCTCGTAAGAATTCATGAAAAACAATTCGTTATACTGTTCTCCTTCGGTTTAATTCTAATGAACTGGTACTGAAGTTTAATTTAAAAAAAACCTGATAATTTTTCTGAAATGTAACGGTAAACAATTCCAAGAAAGTAAACATCATCTCAATAATGATGGTAAAAATTTGATCATTGCCTAATTAATTAAATGTCATTTAGTTATTCTGGCTGACATTTTAGATTTAATCCCGTGAATTTTCCACCTATCTGATAACATTTGAATATGATGAGGGCAGCCCAGTACACCTTTCAACATTTAAGCCGTTAGGACGTTTTAACCCTGAAGCTTGGCCCACAATTATTTTTCCTGCCTGATTTTGTGATTCGTGTTGTGAGACATGACAGAAAAGAGGCGACCATTCCTTATGAATTAGACCCAGGTGCACAAAAGAAGCTACGTTTCGTTTGGAATATGTAGTCAACGATCTTGAAGCAGCCAGGAGGAATCTTCTGGCTCTTTTACTACTTGAGAACCAACTATGCAAAGTAGTAGTCTCTTGTCTTTCATTATTGTACGGACGTAAAAATTGGGTAGGTAGAAATATCTGTAATATCAAGCTTATGCAACAAGTATAATTTAGACGGGGGTTAAAAGGGTTTAACGAGCGTTAACCACTCCTGGTCATCTGCCCGAAGCCCTAAGGCCCTATGTCTGCAACAGCCAGATTCCCAGGCGGTCATCCACCCAAGTATCAATCCAGCCCAATGCTGCTTAACTTCGGGGATCTGACGAGAACCGGTGTTTCCAGCACTGCAAGGCCGCAGACGGTGGTGTTTGGTAACAATGCGGTAAGACTTTCACTGTCTACCCGAGAGGCAAAACCACGAGGACAATAAAACGAAAGTATTACAGCATTGTTGCCAAACGACATCTTATAACATATTTGCACAACGATGTCTTAAATTGTCAGTGAATGAGCCATTGTTGCAATAAAGCGTCAGTCTTAAAGCATTGTTGCCGGCCCATCGTCGAACAAGTTTATACAACGACAATCTTCACTGTTAGTGACCCAGCCATTGTTGTACTAGTATAATGACACACTGTTGGCATGAATGTTCTTTGCTCCAATTCCGTTCGAAAAACTCAATAACAAAATTAGATGCCTTATTTGTTTCTTTATTTTAATCAACTTTAAATCTTACTTTTGAGCCTTCATCCTGCGGAATACATCCATATTCGTTTATTTTTACCAGATTTTAATATCAACTTCAGGTTTTGAAGGAATAGAGCATTGACCACCATTTTTATCACCCCCCAAACCCCCTTTTGATTTGCCACTGAGTGCAACTACGATAAGGATGCACCTTATAAACCAATTTTGTTAAGTCGTTAGAAAGTGACAGATGCCAAAAATTCCCTGCACAAGGAAAATGGCAAATGCCAAAAATTCACTGCACAAACCAGTATGAAATGAAACTGTGTGTATTTTGCATTGAAAGCTTTCCTTAAAAACGTTAATTTTTTAAAAACTGAATAGTTGTAACTTTATAGGGTGAATTATTCTTTGTATTTCATACATTTAGAAACGACTTGGATATGTAAAAATTTATGGCGGTGGAATTTATACTTACATAATTACGAACAAAAGGCCTTCGTTTTCTTACTTTAATATGTAAGATCCCCAGGCCTTCGTTTCCTTACTTACCTAAGTAAGAAATCTACGCCTAGCAGTGGTTTTTACTAGTGGTAAAACAACCGTTGCAGCAATGTATCGTCATTATATAAAGCCACTGCTGCAACAGTGGTCAAAACAGTGAAAGAGTTGTACAATGTCATGAAACCAGTGTGTGTATCAGTAAGGATTCCCAACTAGTAACTTTCGGCACGTCGATATTCGGCTGGTAGAAATTGTGAAAGAATAAGAATTTCCTTTGATAACAACTGTTCGTGCCGAAGCCGGGCATGATGTGAATGGAGCAAGCAAAGCATGCACTAGTTATAGTTAAAATTGTTAATGCAAATAGTCACCTTCGAGATAATAAAACAACATTTCAAGGTAACAGCGACGAAGACAAAGTTTTGTTTAGATGTAATTAGAGTAGAAATACTAACAGTAATACCGTACAACCTGCATTATTGTGCGTTGATTCCTGTGTATCAATGTACTACAAAAACTATGCTTCACGGACCATTAGCGTATTTTTTTAAATGGTGAAACTACATTTTCAGATGTCTGCTGACGAATTCAATTTCAGTTTTGCAAAACGGGTTTATCCCGACAGATTGGAAGCAGGCCTACATTTCACCAATATTCAACAATCGTTCTAATTATACACCTGTTAGCATTACCGCTCACAAAGGAAAATGATTTGAATCTGTTTTTGTGAACATATTTATGAGTTTGTAATCTCTGAAAATCTCCAAAAAGAAAACCAGCATGGCTTCTGTCAGAGCTTTTCCAAATCCTGTTTTTTCGAATATTTTTGCTACTATAGATTTGAATAGACCATGGATGGGATTTTACATGGGCTGCACTAAGGCATTCCATCAGGATTCTCACTCTTTATTAATGCATTAATTGTGTAAATTGCATAAGGAGACTGAACTTAAATATTTATTTTTGCCAGCTACGTATCATGGAAGATCGCTTATTCCAAGTAGACCCCCTTAAAGGTTATCTTGAACCTGAAGCTTTTCAGCTGCTCACCATTACGTACAGTTATTCATATCCAAGCAGAAATGTATTTGCTATCAACCTCAAGTGCCACGGAGGAATGGAAGTTGGAGTAAGTTCCACCTTATTTAAATTGATTAATTAATATTTTAACTTAAGAAACAACTGCACCTTCACACAACGTAATGCTTGGCAAGCATGCAGACATGTTTCATTATGGTCCTTGTTATGCAGCAGTTAATACAAATAAGTTTCGACGTGTTGCAAATAAGTGCAACAAACATTTGTGTTTTAACTTTGATGTGGAAATGATGTCTCCTATGTTCTAAAAAGTATTTCCATTATGAAACAGCTTGAAAGGGAGTTGGGGCAAGTAAATATCATACGAAAACCCCATAAGGGTAAGGGATCCATCACGTTTTTGCCATAGAAAGTAGTGATATCAGACTTAAATTGGTTGCCACCAAGTTTGTAGTCCGAACCGTGATCACTCAAGCTTAACAGGAAATCACCGAGGTGTCAGATAAGATTGAGTGATCAGGGTTGGGACGGAAAACTAGCTGGGAGCCATTTTGATTTTGGCACTGATATAACTAATTTATATGGCAAAAACTTGATGGGTCCCTTTACTCTTATGGGGTTTTTGTATGATATCACCCCTTTGGTTGTTATGTGGTTTTGCTTCAGTGTAAGTATTGATTGTGAGCTCCTTTTGAAAATATAATTATAAATCGTTTCTTGAACATCCTGAAGAAAATCGTAACTCTGGTATAATTAATGGTCGCTGATATTTTAATATTGAATTATATTTCCAATAAAGAGGCCGTCGTATTCATTTGATTGTAAAACAACTGAGCACGATTAAGTTAGTTTCATTTAGTTTAGGTTTATCTAGATTATTTTCGATTTTTTTTTCTTTATTTACGGAGCGGTAAAACTCCACGGATTTTCTTCCCCATAAACAGTTTAGTAGACTATGATATAATTTATTTATTTTTGATAAGTTACAATCACAATGTATCACTTCGATTTAATTGTGAAACAGAAACAATAAGTTACCCGAGTCTGCATTGTTACTCGTCCATGGAGGACAACTATTTTGATAACAGATTGTGTGTTCCCAACATTCACGAAAATAGCATTACAAATAATTACAATCTTTGGACTTATTAAAACATCCTCAAATGCCAAACCATAAAAAAAACCTATTGGAGTCAAACGTAAACTGAATGGCAAATTTCAAGCATATCTGTCGCATAAATTATTTTACCTGAGTGGAATTAACTAGAAATAAGTAGTTGTAGCTAGCAAGAAATCAACGATGTTGAGGTACCTTTGTCGTATTGAAATTCTTTATGAACAGCTCTGAAACAGGACTTCCTGTTGTCTAATTGGTAAACCCCGTCGATCTATACAATTTCCAAAGCTTTGTATCGCATTATTATTTAGTATTCAATACCAGAAAATGTGGGTTTAATGTCTCGGGTAAGACTCGGAAGCAGTTGCTGGCTTTCGTCCAATTACTGATAATGAACAACAACAATTGGACAACAACAATCAGACGGCAATAATTAGATGCCATGAAACCTACAATCTGAACTTGATGGGCTAAGCGCTAGCGTGCTTCTAGATACATGTTATAAAAAACAACACCCAGTGGTGAGACCGGGCAGAGGTTGCTGCTTTCCCCATCCTAAATGCTAAATAAATATTTATTAAACTTAAGTTAAGCCTTTGGCTTTTCCGTCCTTAATCCTTAGATGCTATTTACTGTTCATGTAAAAGGTGGGAGTAGAGCCCTTCCCCAGTGACTCTTTCTTGTCTTTAAATCCTTCTCCAATTGACGTGGGGGTGATTATGGTGTGGAAATGATGCAAAATGTAAAAACAAAAGATGAATTCAATTAATTAATATTTCTGGTAACTAATGGAAGTGTTATATCCTATGCTCTCAGAACTATACGTATTTAGACATATCTTGCCAAATAACACCCAATTTGTTTTAAAGGAAATTTACAAGTTATATAGCCTATAATCTAAATATTATATCCCGGAAGAATGTTGCTCAAGTCCACCAGGTTTCCTGGAAAGTTTCATAGTCACAACAACATAGTCTTACAATATCAGTGTCCAGTAACATTCTCAAAGTGCATAGGGGTAGAGGAGGGGAGATGTGACATCATTCTCATATCTAAGTGCTAACAGGGCCTTCATTGCACTGATCCTTGTAAGCATCAGAGGGGGAGGGTTGCAGGGAAGATTACACATTGCATTACATAAAATTGAAACAAAACACGAAAGTGTCATCGAGACCTTTTTTCGGGTTGGTGGCTACCAACTTATCGCCGTCCTATTAAAAAAAAAATTTTCACTTTTCTTTAAAATATTACCTTTAAAGTATAGCTTAAATTCCATTGTTTAATGTTCATATGCACAACAATGAAAGAAAAAGTGCATAGCCTGGTTGTTTACCATTGTTGATTACCCAACAAATCTCACATACCTTTTTTAGCTTGAGCCTGGAAGGTCATGTTCTTTTTGCTCAGAAATTTTTATGATTTGGAAGTTATTGAGTGTTGTCATCGGAAGATGCCCGCTGATCGACCTTTAGCATGTCAAAGTCTACGTCGGAAAGGTTGCGTCGTGCATTCGGTGGAGGAAATTCTATACATTGGAGGAACATTGAAAGAATCGGATCAGAAACAGAATCAACATGAGCAGTCTGAATCTCGGAGTTCCCTGGAAAGCTTTTTCGAAAGAGAATTTGACGTAAGTCCATCTAACTACACAACGTCAAGCAGGTCATATGTATTGATTTAAGTTTACGTGATCCATTAGAGGTTGACTGTAATATGTCGGATCAATTAGGGATTTCGAAAAGTAATGGGTCCATTTGTACTTTGCCTTAATCTATGGGTTTGGCCGATTTAATTTTAAATGCTGTACGTTCACTTATGGAGTAGTTTTGGTTGCATTCTGTCTGTATCCGGGAACTCATTGACCTTAGGCGAGGCCCTTTACCCTAAACCCCTAACTGCTAGACTTGATACTCACTGTCAGGAGACAGGCAGAATAATATTGTGTGGATGCCACCGGGACAAAAAGTGAGCGCCGCTTTGAGACGGTTGGAGTCAAAAGACGAAAATGGTGGTGTTGCAGTCACAATTAAAAATATAAATAACGAATCAACTATAAAGTCGAGCAGTAACATAACCTCTTTAGTTACTGATGGGCAAGACGAATTGACTACCAGACAGTCAGGCACGACAGCAGTTTCACATATCTTCATAATTACCCACGCATTGAAAACCGTGGCCAGCTGAGGTGCAGAGAGCCCAAGGCAAAAGAGACAATGGGAAAAGAGAAAGGATGGTAAAGATAAGATAACGAAGAAGACGTCGAACAAAGCTCGAAGACACCCACCCCCCACCTGCCTGAAAAGAACCCGAAGGGTTTAGCCCCTCCACGCATCAAGGCAGGCCTTAAAGCAAGACAGGTTGGGTGCTGAAACATCAAAAACTGGCAGAGAATTCCATGGGTTGTCCACTCACTCACAGAAAAAGTGTTGTCAAATATCGAGCCTGGATAATTTCCACCTCAATTTGAAATGATGTACTGTCAGATCTAAGAATAAAAAAAAATTAAATATTCAATATTGAGAAGACCATGAAGAAGCTGATAGGTAAGAATAGCTTCTCCCCTATTAAATATTTCTTGTTTATTAATTCTCCATATATTAATTCTCCATATGAATTAATGTAATCGGCTTGTTTGCTGCACATATTACAAAGATGGCCTTTTTAAAATTTCGAATAGATTTTTGTAGTAATTTGTTAAATCAGGCGCGGTACGGCTGATCCACCTCCTTTTGGTCAGTTATAGTATAAAGGTAGCCTAGTATGTTTAAGGAAAGTGAAAATTAATTTTTAAAATAAAATTAGTTTTTTGTTAATTTATTGTGATGTGGGTCGCTCACGGAAGACAACTACGAAGTTGTCTAACATTTAAACTGTTTAATACTTGCAAAGAAATAAACGTAAGTTTGTAAATATATTTCTGTAATGTTACAAACCAACAGTTCCCAAGATACGAACAAAAGCCTCCAACAATGGTCTACAAGATCATGATTCCATATGATTACATTGCCAACAATTCGTCACACGGACAATTCATCGTGTGTTTAATTCATAGCATGTTTTTTCATCGCAGCATATAACCCATGTTGAGATCTTGCCAGGATCCTGTATAAGATCTTAAAGAATCCTACCGTAAAATCTTACTAAGATCTTGTAAGATCTGAGGCAAAGATCCTGTACGTTTGTTACTATTATTATTCCTGAGCACGAAAATTTTATTTTCATGGTTGTAACTGCAGTCGCCATTTTGGTGAGTAGCGATCAAAACTAACGTAGGCCTACCCCTTGTCAATAGCCAGTTGCCATTTGGCAAGTGGTGACCGCCGACCAACACTGGTGAAGATTAGGCTTATCTGTAAGACTACACATTGCAATGTTAAAACATTTGATGGATAATCACGTGCTGCAAGCTTCAGCAATTCAGTCCAGTCACCAAATAGCGAGGAAAATTCAACAGATGATGACTTCAGTTTATGGGCTAGTCGCCTAAATGGCGACTGCTGTAACAAATCCCTAAGCTCAAACTATCGTAGACTATCTCTGGAAGTATACTAGATAAAATCAAACGGTTTGTGGTATTCCATTAAGGATTTAAGGGGTAACCAATTAAAATTTCAGTAGCCTATAGACACCACTACCTGTTCCAAACTGGAGAGCAGAAGAACACAATAAATGAGGACACCTGAAATAGCACCAAAATTGCTACAACCTTTTCTCACTTGAGTAGATTCCCGGAAGTATCAAACTAATTTTCATATTTCCTGGCCATGTGGCGACTGACTACGTATTTATTTTTGTGAAAGTTGACGTGAGCGCCTTAAATTATTGAAGGTAAAAATGGTTTATTTTGTTCACTAAAATACCACCACAAAGTTGTTTCTCTAGATATTTTCTTAAACAATTGGTGTCGCGTTAGCAGATTTAAAAATATTTTTTTGGACAGCCCCTTAATTTTTTATAAAACTGATGCCACTGTTGATGGAAGTTTATAGTTGCCGGTAGTTGACAACCACATAGCCGATAATAAGGTTAGGGCTGCAGTAAACCCATTTTTTCTAAATCGATGGCTGACGGCAGACACAGAACCAACAGTGGCACGCCTTGCAAAATCTTGCTTCTGTTGCATTAATAAGCTTACTAATACTGCAGAAAGAAAGCCGTAATTGTCGCAGAAAGCTATAAATGTCTCTGCCGTGAGGCCCGATGCAACACTGAAATAGGGTACGCAGTTTCGGTGGCTTTCCATCGTACAACACACAATTTCAAAAATGGAATACTAGCACTTCAACTTACACAGTATTGGAGAATTTTCGACAGTTTTGAAGAAGTTGTTTTTGTCACTTCATACTGTCTTCATCAGGACAACAGAAACGCGGTTTTTTCCAGTTCACATCTAAATTTGTTGATGAAGACAATACGAAATGATGAAAACAACACCAAATCCTTCAAAACTGTCGAAAATTCGCCCATACTGTGTAAGTTTAAGTGTTAGTATTGTTTATTTATTACGGGTTTGTAGTTTCAAGTATACTGTACTGGCCCGAATATAATGCAGTATTTTTTTCCGAATTTGTTTCATTAAAACTGCACCTTCGTTTTATATTCCCGACCAAATCCATTTCTCAGCCAAACTTTGACCGATTTTGAAGTTTGAATATACCATTCAAATAGTTTTTTCAAGAGCTATCCATTGGTGCTAACCAGAAATCAGTAGCTCAAATAAATTTTTGAATTATACAGCAAAAACTAAATATAACCAAAATTGGACCTTTAAATTGTTATGGAGTTCCGCAATAAAAAAAAACCCTATAAGCTAAAACTTATGATTCTGAATCAGCATTGGCTGATTCTATAATATCAACTCTATTGGTAATAGAGGCACTGGCAGAATCTTGGAGGCAAGTTGTCTGCCTTATAATCGTCCTAGTTCATTTTTGTTGAATTTATGAGCTCAAAAAGGCAATTCGCCTTATATCCAAGCCATCTTAGATAGGGCCAGTATGGTAAACAGAATCTACACTAAAGCGAAAGATTAAACTTGGCATCTGCTGAAAAGTCACTAATACACTTTTACCAAATGAGTTCAATACAACTGCTATTCATCCTAACACCTTGTACGCATAGTTTCAAAGAAGAAAAAAATTATCCATCCCAATATCTTTGCAAATTTTCGACATCCTGTTTTTCTGGTTTTGTAGGGGTTCAGTAGACGCTTCTTCAGGCTACTACAACACCGCTCGCTTCGTCGTGACCATTCGTCTGCAATTTGAATTCGGCGAGGGGGCCGTAGCCTCTGATACTTGCAGGGACGGTACACCATTTTCTCCGTAGCAACTAAAACTTGCCTGTCTGCAGAAATTGGATGCATGGGTTTGCAGGTCCCTGGACACACATAAATGTTTGAGTTGGGCTTGAGGAGTGTTGCGGTGCCTCTCCTGTTTGTTCAGTGCCGAATTGCCTTGAGGTGGACTGCAATGCCATTAGTTTCATCTTCACACCTGGTGTCAGCCATGTGCTGCTTGACACTCGCACGCTCACCATTTCTTGTTTCTCCGACATAAATGGCATCACAGTCCCCACACGGAACTCAGTAAATGCCTTCACGGGTTTTCTTAACGTCCTTCAGGGCTTCATCTTCTTGCTGTCTGGTTTCACCTCTTTTTCTTGCTTTGGCACCAGGAATGGCATGCTTTTTCATCATGTCATCTTTTCGGCCCTTAAAATAGTTCTGGACGTACGATACGTCATCATGCAGCAAGAACTCTTAATGGCCTAAGGGACCACTTGATGAAAACACATGCCATTCCAGGTGCCAAAGCAAGAAAAAAAGGTGAAACCAGAGAGGAAAATGATGAAGCAATGAAGCGTGTTAAGAATATCTGTGAAAGCGTTTACCGAGTTACGTGTGGGGACTGTGATGCCATTTATGTCGGAGAAACAAGAAATGGTGCATGCACGAGAGTCAAGCAGCACATGGTTGTCACCAGGGGTGAAGTTGAAACGAAGTGCATTGCAGCCCGCCAAAAGGAAACTCAGCATTGAATATACTGGGAAGGCACTGCGACACTCCGTGTAAGTCCAAATCAAACAATGATGTGCATTTGAGAAGCCTAGATAAAAGGCTACACCGATGAATATCCATGGATCTTCAAATCCAAG